>CBVK0101073703.1:0-11089 GCA_900067695.1 Picea abies
ATTTGCATTGGTAGGGAGGAAGTATTTCCCTAGATACATCCCTCCCACCCCCTTGGCATGAAAATAAGCTAGTAAAAACACCTGTATATATAAAGCTAAGGACCTCGAGTTCTCTATGATATTTTATGTGAGTTTATTATGATGTATTACTTGTATGTATGATTAATGAGAATATGTTAAATTATTTTATAATACTTTACTAGATTATGATATGCTAGT
This sequence comes from Picea abies, assembly GCA_900067695.1. NCBI lineage: Eukaryota > Viridiplantae > Streptophyta > Pinopsida > Pinales > Pinaceae > Picea > Picea abies. The sequence continues at coordinate 220 of CBVK0101073703.1, forward strand.
GTAATGTCTTTTCTTTGTTTTCCTATGGATTATTGAATTGTAAGCTCAAGGGGGGGGAAATAGTCATATTGCAATGTAACGCCCATATCGGCTATTACAAAGTGGTATCAAATATAGAGTTTTTGTAATTGGGAGCCTCTAGGGAGGTGGAAAGATCAGTTAAACCATTGTTTGCAATGATTTCACATAAAGAACCTATGATACCAAGGTACTTAGGAATGTAGATTGAAAATAATTTCCTTGGTTGTTTTAATTTCCAGTTATTATCATTGTTATTTTTATTGTTTGTTAGCTTAGGAATAGGGTTAGTAATTATAGTTATTAATTTATTTTTCTTCCATGAATTGCATAGTATAGAGTTAGTAATTGTTTATTAGATGCTTTGATTAGAAGTAATTCCTAGCTCATCCAATGCTTGAATTTGAATCTAATACCTAAAAATTCATTGACGCAATAGTTTAAATTCATTTTCTTTTATTGTGTATAGAAATCAAATAAAAGAGACATAGATCCAAATAGAACTTATGACTCAAGCCTTTGATGTATCCAAAAACCCTAGAATAATGTCATCAACTAGTACCCTAAAGCTATGACTAATCAAGAGATTAGAATGCATATTTCTTTAAGTATGAACATAATTATATAATATATATATAGATATAGATATAATGTGTGCATAAAATCATCAATGAATTGGAACCCTAATTTCCTTTTCTCAAAATGTCATTATATAGAAAATGAAGTCTTTCCTCCCTTTGTTGTTCGAACAACATATTGACATTGTTATTTTTGTTTGTAAAAAAAAATATCAGTTATATTCATTATGAAAAGTAAAAGGAATGCTTTTATTTTTATTTTTTTAAATAGTAGGTAGGTATTGCATGGCTCTATTTCATTTACAACTACCTTCATTCCAAAGGAAAATGGAACTGTGTTTATTCAAAGAAGTTCATCACTATCATATATGTATATGGATCACATAAACCTTTTTTTAGATGGAATGTGCACCTTGGGAAACCCTCTAGGAACTTCCCCTCATTTTGAAGATGGTACCTGGGGTAAACTCACTGACTGCAACTTTGGAAATCTAACTTGGAAAGGATGTCAAGCGAGACCCATAATATCCACAAAGGTAGCCATCCTAAGGAATCGACCACCTGACCTCATGCTTGTAATTAATAACACTCAACCACTCGAGCTAACCGAGAAAGTTGTGGATCACAAAAACCTATTAATCATTGTTTACAATTAGAAGAAAATTAAATGCAGTTGCAAGGGAACCAAGAACGTTGCATCCAAATTAGCATTATAAAAAATCTATGCATATGAAAGGATTGTATAATAGTGGTGACCCTTTAATATTATAGTCCCTACATTGCTTCATATATTGAAAAAAAATGGAAATTGATGCCCATGCTATTAGACCTATGTGGAATATGCATTATAGATACATAAATCAAGGATGGGTACTCACTAGTTCTAATTACAATGAAATGTGAAACAACAAAAAAGGGCGACCCTTTCCATTTGACTGGTCAATTAAATTGTGTGTGATGCACCTACCATTCAACAACTTAACTCAAGATCAATCGACCTCCATCATTCAAAAAATCCCTAAAAAGAACCATCGATTTATTTCCATCCAGGTCTATGTGAGCCAAAACCATTCCTCCATACCAATCTAGATGAATCTACTTTATGCCAAGATATATGCTTGAAACAAACATATTACCTCCAAAATTTTTGTGGTTGGAATTTGTACCCATTGTCCCGAGGTCCCCATATATGGCATGCAATGCACAATAGAAAGTCAACCTCGATACCCACATTTTCCTCTATCTATGATTTCTTGTTCTATAGTGGTAATTGACAATACATCATGTGAATGCATCATTTAATCATGTGCATCCTTCTCTTTTATGCATCATTTATCATATGCATAGTTTAGACATAAAAACGCATTGCATAATAATTTGAGTAAGCAAATGAAGGGATATTAAGACCAACCCTTCAAATTTGATCATTGATTACATGACACAATATAATAATCTAAAATATATGCACTAAGAGAGAGAGACATTGACATATCCATTGTCTCAAATGAAAGTCTTTATATATCATCATTATTTATCATGTTTAATTTTGATAAGTCTTTTTCACACATTGTTGTACTTGTTGGAATAACAAGAATAGCTTGCCATGATAACATCAAGTAGGGAAGGCTTTCAGATAGTTTAGGATCATCTCTACATAGATCCCATGCATCAAATTTATGCTTTTTTGGGTATGATTTATAAATAGTACAAATAAATCCATCCATTTGACCAAAAAGATAGTATAAAATAGGAATTGGTACACTCGGTATCATCTCATAGAACTGTCATGGTTTTCCATGGAGAAAAGGACCTATATTAAGTTGTATCTCGAGTGAAATTGATATTATATTTCTGATTGGAACTTGGGAGCATGAAGAATCTAAGGTCTCTAACATTGAAGTGTTTGTATTGTGGTCAACATGGAACAAGAAATCGGAGGGATTGGAGGCATAGCTTGCTACATAAAAATGAGCATTTATCCTCACATTAAAATTCATAAGAAATACCCTCTCAATCAGTACATATGAATGTATATTTTATATATTAATGCTAAGAATATTTATATAAAAATATGTTACTTCATGCCTATCAATTCTACTTTTATTAGAAAAACAATCTAGATAAGAATTATCCCTACAAAAAATTACAACAAGATATTTTCAACGAGAGAAAGGAAGGTAGTATCCTCTTGCTAGGAGACTTTAATGTTATAACTGCAACTAATCAAGACAACATTCTAAGAAATTATTCTGACCCTAATTCTCTTTGGCTAGATGAGGACCTTGATTTCACTAACAAGTAAAAAATAAAATATGAAGACCTGACCGAGAATTTATTTAGTGTCGAGCTAATCAAGCTTTATATTTCACAAGATCTAATAATTTGCAATGGTATAATGAAGTGGTCAAATTCTACTTGAATGAGCTGTATCCATGGGTTGGGAAGTAGTGGCATGGACTATGTGATATCAGATATCCCCATATACAACCAAATAGTAAATTTTGACCTTTTAATGACCTTGATCCTGACTCTGATCATAGACCTTTAGCCCTAACTATAAAAATTGTGATGCACAAAATCTCCATTAAAGAAAACTATGGTAACCAAAGACACTTACTTTTTAACAAAAATAAAGTTGATATTTTCTTAAAGTACTTAAATAGTGAATTAAATCTCCTATCATATAAGAACAATATTGAAGACTTCTATCATAATTTTATGACAGCCGTCTTTACTTCCATTAACAAATTATCTATCAAGGTGTATTTAAAAAGAAAAGTAAGACATCCAACCCTTGTTATGACAATGAGTGTAAAATTGCTAGGAAATCCATTAGGGATGCCTCTAATGATTCCTTAAAATCATATTTGATAAAAAAAATAGAAATCCCTAATTAAAAGGAAAAAAATACATTACATAAATAGAAAGAAAGAGAAGCTTCTTCACCTATCAAAGATAGATCCTAATAAATTTTGGAGGTAAATTTTGACTAATAAAACTAAATAAATAATATGATTCGTGTAAAGGACCAAAACTCCTTTCTCAAAAATCTTTATGAATCACCTATTAATGTGGACAAGATTCCAAATGCTTATATAGAGGATGACGTGTTTTCTATAGAAGACATAAATTTTGGCATTAAGCAACTCGCAAAAGGGAAATATAAGGACATCAAAATCTACCAAGCTAAAATATTAAAAAATGGAGGACCTATCATCATCCCCCACATACACAAGTTATTTAATTTAGTAGTCACACAGGTATTCCCTAAACCATGAACTCAAAGCTTCATTTTTCATGTATTTAAAAGTGGGGATAAAATTAATCCCTTTAATTATAAGATCATTATGATTATCCCCATATTAGCCAAGCTATACAGAATTATTTGGAAAAGAATATCAAAATATGGCTTGAAATCCATGAAAAAAGAGCTAAAGGCCAAGCCAAATTTAGAGGATATCATTCAAATGTGGACCATCTTGTTACACTTAAAATCATTGTAGAGGAGTTTTTAAATAATAAAATCAATCTCCATTGTTGTTTCATTGATTTAAAAAAAGATTTTGAAACAGTGCCCAGGACTAACCTTTGGAATAGGTTAGAAGAGATAAAAGTTTGTTCTCAGTTGAGAGTTGTTGTAGTAAGGCTATATGAGAGTGTTATTTCCAAGCTTAGTAACATTGAGGGTTGGTTGGAAGAAATTAATTGTATTATAGGAGTCAAGAAAGGTTATCCCTTTTCCCCACTCTCTTTGGCATGTACATTGATAAGTTAGAATATTGGTTGGAAGATGTTGGTTGTACTGGACCAACTCTAGTTGGTATAGTCATCATCCTTATTCTTTATGTTGATTATATTGTTCTTATGGAAAGGAATCCCTATGACCTTAATAAGAATATAAGAATCCTCAAGGACTTCTGCTTTAGTATGGGTATGACTGTGAACACTGACAAAATGAAGGTTATGATAATCAAATCCAAAAATATCACCAATGTCACTTTCATATATTATAACAATAGATTGGAGGAAGTCCCTTCATACAAATATCTTGGAATCGATATTCATCATAAGCTTAGTTGTAACTCTAGTGTTGAGAAAAGGATAGATGGACGTTGGAAAGTTTATTATGGACTTGAAAACAAGTGTATCTGCAGAAATTTGGGTCTAAGATAATAAAAAACTCATCTTTGATACTCTCGTCACTCCTTTTATACTATACGGATGTGAAGTTTGGAGATATAGTATCTCTAGAGAAATATATAGAAAATCCAAAAGAATTTTATAACTTATAATCTCAAAATTAAAGGTAATACACCCTATCTATCCTCCTCATAGAAGTGATCCTTTCCTCCATTGAGTGCACAACCATGATTAGGCACTTAATGTACAAGGATGAGATAAACAACATGGATGACAAGAGTCTCCCCAAAATTTCTTCAAAATCTAGCCAAAACCACCAGTGGCTTAAGCAAGGGTGGCATCAAGACATCAATTATTGGCTAAATCATTGGGGCATACACGAAGATGTCATTTTGTAGAATATTGATAATATTAAAAATATTATTACATCTGAGAATTTGTGGTGCAATAAATAATTAGAAGATAAAAGGAAGCTAAGATACTACAAGGAAGTGGTCAACCCTAATCTAGAAGATCAAAAGTATCTCTCAATTTTGACTAGTGTGAAGACAAAAACCAACATTGTTAAAATCCGAACCAACTGCCATGAGCTACAAAGAAAAAAATTGATTTGCACATCAAACGAAGAGGAAATGCTAGAGAGACAACTTTAAATAGAAGAAGTAGCATGCGGGAAGTTATACAGTTATACATTAATAAACTTATACAGTTACGTAATGATACAGTTATGGTATTGCTACATATTGGCGTATATGAGTGTTCAGTGTAGCATGTGGATGTATGTGCATTGCTTTATGCAACGTATCATTTGTATGTTATACATATTAAGCACCTTTTCATATGTATATGTATGCGCATCACATTTCTAATTTGCATTTCATTGTTTATATGAAAATAGTTTTACATAATGGTTAAATAAACTAATGGATATAAATATATGTAAAATATTATGTAAATAATAGATCATTGTAGTGTATAAGAGTGTATATATATTAGTATAGATTTATTTTAATTTTTGATTTATTATGTGTAGAGAAACATCAATGGTTAAATAAACTAATGGATATAAATATATGTAAAATATTATGTAAATAATAGATCATAGTAGTGTATAAGAGTGTATATATATTAGTATAGATTTATTTTAATTTTTGATTTATTATGTGTAGAGAAACATCAATTTTGTTGAGATATAATTTTTTTTAGAGTATAAAATTTGAATAAATGTTTGTGTTTTGAAAGATTTGATGTTTCTTGACACATGATAAATCTAGAGTTAAAATAGATCAACATTGGATATTGAATTTTTTTAATTTATAGTTAATATTGATTTTTTTTTTTTGTTATTAATATTTTCTTTAAATATTACTAGTCAACTCCATATTAAGCATGGAAGAAATTACACATCTCCTTTATACTCGATTGTAAAGTATTTTAATATGGAATGAAAAATAATTAGTTTATTTTAATATGAAATGAAAATTAATTAATTTAAAACATCATTATTAAATTTAATTTAAAGCAACATGATTTTATTTAGTTTAACATATATGATGTGGATTTCATTCTAAATGATAATTTCAAGTATATATATGATGTGGATTTCATTCTAAATGTGTACATAAGGAGATGATAGCCATGGAATCCATTACATTCTTGAGTGAATAAAAACAATAACTTATACATTGCATTCTAATAATCAACGTTTTCCACTTTTCCACTCATTATGTAAATGATGATGATTTTCTTGGCATAGCTTTGACATTTTGTTCTTTTCTATGAATTTCAATTTTCATAGTATTTTGGAATTCCTTCTAATCATTTTGTTTAATTTATAGAGGTGTATGTAGATTTGGTTGTTGTGAGATGATCTTATTGTCATGTTAAATTTAATTTCAAAGAATAACATTTCAATTCACTATGATTGTCAATTTTGTTTTAAGTCTAACTTTATTTTAATGTACAACTTTAATTATTGCAACCATAAATAATAACTTAGTAAAGTTGGGATTTTTTTTATTTGGTTGAATCATCTACGTCTTTGTAACTTGCACTTTAGCCAATATCAATTGCTATAGAGTTGGAGCGTTTATTGTGAGAAAAGTAATTAATTTAATTATCAACTTTAATTGCTTCTTAATGTATAACTTATGTTAATTTAATTTCATAGATTAATCATCATTATCTTTTATTTTCATTGTAATTTTTACTTTTAAATTTAGTATAGCTTGATATTATCATATGATTTTAATTTTGCAATAGATGAATGATAGTCTTAACAAAATTTAGAATTTGTTTTTATTGTTAAAATTATTTGCATCAACATACATGCTCTATATCTGTCAGGGAACAAAACATTCTCAAGGATATTCTTTTGTATTGAATTGACTGCAAAGTTCACACACTCTTGGTGGCATCACAAGAGAATCGATATGTTTAAGGATCAGATAGTGATTGAGTGATAAAGAGACTACACCAGGTGGATACGACAGTTTTGGAGGTACAAGATTCTAAGAAAAGGTTTCCAATATTCAAACCCTTTTTTGTTTGGTCGTAATCATGTGAGCTATCGAAGGATCCAAGTTTTATCCTATCTCTGGATGCAATGCAAGTGAGTCAGTACAAAGGTTGAATCAACATCACTAGAAAGTACGAAAACCCTAGGCAAAGTGCATATAGTTGTGTTGTGTGATTAATGGAATTTTGGAATTAATTACCTTTTGACAAGTACATGTTGTGTCAGGCACCAACACCTTCCCTTTTTCTTGTCTCATTATTCAAAGAGTCAATTCCTACCAAGAAATAGGGACCTTCCTTTTGTCTTAAGACTATTTCAACTTGTTGAGAAGACTACTCATCTTTTTTTTCTTCATCAAAACCTTCATCATTTTTCACTTGGAAGGTTTCTTTACTTGCATTTTCTTTGGATTCTAGTAATACATGTGAATCAGTGACGAACTCATTGATACATGAAATACCCGCGAATTCGTGACCAACTCGTCGGTACACTGAAAATATAGCATACTTAACGTTTTCAAGCTTGAGTTGAGTGTACCGACGAAGTTGCGTTAAAATTTTTCGATACACCAACGACCAACTCGTCGGTACACTGAAAATATAGCATACTTAACGTTTTCAAGCTTGAGTTGAGTGTACCGACGAAGTTGCGTTAAAATTTTTCGATACACCAACTACCTTCCAACTAACTTGACCGGTGTACCAGAGATGTTCATACAATCATCCTCTACATAGAAGGTTTTGTACCAGTGAATTTCCCACTAATGTTGTCAACACCTTAACCTTATCACCGACGAATTTCATGTCACCAATGTTGGTACACTGGAGATGTTCACACGATTGTCCCCAACAAACAAAATCGTACTGGTCTACTTCCCAGCATCTTCGTTGCTACATGGTGTATCATCAAGGTCCATCTCATCTTCATCAATATATCACATGTCGAAAAAGTTCCTTCCTTGATCTAGGAGGATCTAGAATTCTCACAAAATTATCTTCTCAAATTCTAATGAAAATGGGTTCATTGCGTAGAGCTCAACAAGAGATTTCCAACTACGTGTGAATCGCCTCAAACGAACATTGTATGAGGAAGTTATGGTCATTTGAAGTTTTCAAGAAAAACGTAAAATGGGGGTGCCACGTGGCAGGCCCACAAGTTGACACATGTCCATCCATACAGCTAAGTTGACATAGGATGATATCATCATGATGGCGTGGCAACACAAGAGGATGCCATGTGTCACTCATATTTGACATTTTTGGCACCCAGTTGGACCAATAAAAAAGTGCCACATGTCATTTGTACGATGATGTGGCAAGTACAGTTAGAAATGGCATGGTGCATCCGTATAGGTACAGTCAGGTGGTGATGTGGTAGACAGTTGGTAGTTGATGCAGGCATTGATTGTGCAACAGGTGGACCAACCAGAGAGTGCCTTGTGGCACTCTCTGATTGGCTAATAATGGTTAAAGAGAATAAAGTTTGTTGGGTCAAATGAAAATTGAACCCATGACCACTAGGAGAATATTCCAAGGAATATTCAAACGACATAGGTGTTGGAATAATGTGAGGGGGGCTAAATCAATATGAGCATAATTAATACTTTTAATCACAATATAAAATCTCCAGTAAATATCATGATCATTCAATATATCATCAACACCATAATTCAATGCATAGACATCACATAAACACAGTTCACTAGAATTTTACATGGAAACCCAATGCGGGAAAAAACCACAGAATGTTTTTCTTATTTATCAAAGAGTACATTCATTAGAAGCACCAACTTCTTATTTCTCCAGCTACAACTAGAAGAGGACTCCAACCCCCTATTTACAGGCTGCAACCTTAAGGAATCTCTAACTCCCTAATTTATTGGCTCCAACCGAAAGGAGGATAAAACCCCCTTTCCTTGCCCCATCCAACCACCCTGAAATATAAATGTAGACCAATATGTCACTACCTATGTCACTAATAACTTGTTGTTTTGTTTTTTCTAATACTTCTGTTGTTTCCATTGATTTCGATATCTCATCAAGACTGTAACCACACATACCTCATACCAAGATCCACAAGATAATTCTCCAAATCAAATTCTTATGAATCACTAACACATATTTGTTCATGACTTATTCAGAATACTCACCCTAACATACATAGGAAGACATACCTTCAACATGTAGCTGACCTAAGTTTTAGATACCTAATCTTCAACAACTTTTCTTCACAGGTTTGCGACACTTACATTTTCTACTCGTGGATGTCCGTGCTTTCCCTACTGAAGCTTGTGGATGTATGCACTTTTCATCATGAAACTCGTAGATTTACACAACGAACCTGGATCAGTAACATCTTCTCCATATACTCGGCTACTGCAAACTTCTTCCCTCACTAGACTTTGTTGACTTCGACTTATTAGCTTTAGATATGCTAATTAGTATTCACAGAAGTGATTTTCCAATTAACTCTTCTCTGTGTTTTAATGAGGATCTCATGTTGACATGCAACTCACATAGGATCTTATGAGAACATGGAAAACACATAGGATATCATGATGACATGCAACTCACATGCAACTTGTTAATTTTTGTTTATAGTTAGTTTAACATGCAACTGACATGCATCTTGTTAACTTCTATTTACAACTACTTTACATTAACATGCAACTTGTTAACTTCTTGTTCAAGGGACATAGGATCTCATGATGACATGCAACTCACATGCAACTTTTTAACTTGTGTTTACATTTACTTTAACATGCAACTGACATGCAACTTGTTAAATTTTGTTTACAACTACTTTACCTTGACATGCAACTTGTTAACTTCTTGTTCAAGGGTTGACATCAATGACAACCAATATTTCAACAACTGATCTTTCAACAATTGATCTTTCAACATTAGGAATATGCTCCTACCAATGCACCATGATGATTGCTTGTTATAAAAAAAAGAATATATTATTTAAGTTGTAACCAAGAAAATTGGGTATATAGGGGGTCGGTTAGGCTGACTTACCCTATATAAACCTAGCTCTGGACTGTTATCCCCTATCCTAGGGATAACTAAGTAGATTATGTCTTGAGGCCCACATGTCCTAGACATGGAGTACCATAGCCATATGACTTGATCTTGGCCATGGAGGGCCCATCTTTTCTTCAGTGCTTCCTATCTATCACCAACAGCAACATCCATCCCATCAACCTAGTTCTGAAGTAGCAGTGGGTCTTGCGCCATGAGGTAATGAGTTCGGGTAGCATGGTATGTGTCACTATGATTATCAAAACATTTGAATATGTGCATTGAATTCTCTTTTGTTTCATGATGTTTTCTTAGAAATTATGCTCTTTAACTTGTCCATACCTGGGGGGGGATAACAAAGTGCCCTAGTAAGTTGGTTCCCTTTGGGATGAGTTGCCACTGGGTGGGTCTATGAAAGGTCATCGTCCATTCCCTCCATACTTACCACTTTCCATCATTATTCCTCTCATCTTCCCCTACCTTGGTTCGAGCATTGGTTTTGCCACACTAGGAAGGGTTGTACATTGCCTTGTGGGAAGATTCAAGAAGGGGCTAAAGGCTTAGAGGGTAAAAGTAGCTGGCAAGAGTTAAAA
>CBVK0101073776.1:941-12352 GCA_900067695.1 Picea abies
ATTTATGGGTGCCTTTGTGGAGGGTGTGTTGCATCCCTTCATTTACAATGCAACATTTTTCCAAGCCATTTATTTTTTTGTGGTTCGAACATTGAGTGCTATGTGCAAGGAAATAAAAATAGCATTGCAATTCCAATTTGATTTACAACACATTGAGTTCCATATGCACTAGAAATTAAATGACATTTTCTTTTTTAAAGATCCTTCATTTTTTATGGAGAAGTGTTTCATTGCTCCCGGGACCTTAGGGTGAACATATAGAAGGACCGATTATTTATTTTTACTTTTATAGTGTTAACTACAATACCTCTGGGCCTTTATCCCATTCTTCCCATAAAATGAGGTACAAGCCCTTCTTGGGGTCAATGAACCCAAAAACCTAAAAGATGAGAAAATTGAGGGGAAGATGTATGTGAAGAGGCAAGTATGAGCATGAGTGGTACAATGACCATTCAAGGAGACCCCTTAGTTGAAACCATTATCCTAAGGGTGACCCACTTACTTGAAACCATGTAAACCACCAAGGTGAAATAAGGAAAAAGGTATAATTTCTAAGAAAACGTTCCATAATCAAGAAAGGACTCTTTGCAACATGCTCAAATTATTCAATTATTAAAGTGATACTTACCATGAGATTGGATGTGTTACCTCATGAATCAAGACTTGATGTCCTTTCTAGGTAGGATAGTGTGGTGGACGTTGCTATGTTGTTGACGATGAATGGTGATGTGTGGTGGAGAGGAGGGGCTATGTGATGAATGGTGATGTGTGGTGGAGAGGAGGGGCTATGTCTGCTCAATGTAGTTTCAGTTGGTCATTTGGCTCTCAACACTCCATATCTTCTACCTGCAGGCCTTGAGACATCATCTCCTTAGTTACCCCTAGGTTGAGGAGTAACATGAGCTATTTTTTAGACTTGGAACAACAACGTCTAAGGTTAGGTGGAAAGTCCTTGGTTTGCAGTTAGTTGGTGATTGGTTTTTTTTAAGATAAGTGTTCTCTGTCATGGTTTCCCTTGCTTCTATATTTATTTCCATTGTTCATTAATTATTATCATTGAGATGTGTATTTATAATGTGTCTTCTTACTGGTTATTGTTGTGCATGGCATGTTTAAGTTTTATTTTTAGTCTAGCATGAATCTTGATTATTGTATGTATGATTATTGCATTTCTTTCATGCTTCTTTATTAGTTAATTGTTATCAAGATTCGAAATTGGTTCAAGAAGTGTGTTTATGAGGTAGCATGCCTGACCTGTTGGTCGCTAGGTATGTTACAATTATTATAAGAAAAAACTCAACTAGATGAAGGTAGTCTTCCCACTTGGAAGGATTTTCCATCGCATACATTCTCAACATATCTTCAATTATCTAGTTAGTCCTCTCCATTTTCCCATCTTGCCAAAATTCAAGTTAGTCCCAAATCCCTTCCAAAAGTTGGAAGTGAACTTGGNNNTAGTCCCAAATCCCTTCCAAAAGTTGGAAGTGAACTTGGAATCTTTGTATGACACTTTTTCATTGGGCACACCATGAAGCCAAGAAATTTCCTTCATGTAAATTTCTACAATATTAGTTTCCTTGTGAATCATTTTCACTAGTATAAAATGTGCATCCTTTGTAAGTATTTCTACCACTACCATGATGAAATCATGTTTATTTGGTGTTATTGACAACTTGGTGAAAAAATATAATGTAACTACCTCCAATTTATGTTTAGAATTGGGTAATGGTTGTAATAATCTTGTCGGATGCCTATGTTCAGTCTTCACTTTATGACATTCCATGCACCTGGCTATGTAATCAACCACATCTTTTTTCATTCCTAGCCAGAAATATTTGATTCTCACTATTGTAATTGTCTTATGGTACCTTGGATTTATAGCATAGGGTACATTGTGCATCTCTTTCATCACAATATTTCTCAATTCCTATGTGTTAGGAACACAAAAAAATTTCCTAAACCAGAGGATTTTTTCCTCTTCCAACCAATAATATTTATATTTCTGCTATACATTATTTTGTTGTAATCTTTCTTTAACTTGTGCATAATGTGGGTGTGTTGTTATAGCTTCTAGAATTCTATCTTTTGATTTTTTCTTGCACATACTAATGGTTGCAACATGCATTTTATGCACCCTTCTTCTAAGTGCATGATCTAACTTTGTGTGGGTGTCCTGCATAATGGAGGTGTGTTATTAATTAATTTGACTATGTGTGGGAATCTTGCACAATGGAGGTAGGTTTTTATCTGAATACACACTCTGATCAATCTGAATAAAGGAGGTGCTTAGTAGACTAAGAGAATTGGGATATTAGCGCAATAGGAAGAAGGAAAACGCCCTTGTTGGAGATAGACACCTTGTCTATTCTCTACATTGTCCACCAAATGAAATGAAGGGACATATTACTGATACGTTTAGCACAATAAGAGATGTGCACTAGTTCCTTTGGTGCACATTCTCTCTCTCAACCCTCACCTAACAGCAAAAACACAAATGCAAGATTGTTCTATCACTCGTCTCAGCAAAAACAAAACTCAATGTTACACAAGGAAAATGAATAACGCAGGATTCCCAAAATATTCATCAAATGTATTAGAGGATTGTATCCCTTCTTAAACAATCAAGGTGGTCTTCTACAAATGGTAAATGTCACTTTATTCTTCTACATTTCTCTGCATAATCAGATTGGCAAGAGAAATTTCCTACAGTGTTTACTGACACAACTAACTATTCACTAAAATAGACATCGCCATTATTTACTTAGACTGGAGAATGTTTTATTACAATAAAATAATGAATGACACTGACAACAAACAGAAAAATATCATAGAATGACTTCTCTTTGGCACAGACCCCCTTCCCTCCAAAGGGTTGCTCGACCTCCCAGTCTTGGATCGTTTAAAATACTTAGTCAGAGCGACTCATTGGGTCCCTTTTTCCTCCTGGTGACCACGGCTATGAACGTGGATCTACCCCTTCGCAAATCAAGCTTCGGGGATATCCTGAACTCTTCCTTCTCTTCTTCCCGAAATGTGCTACTATGAATCTCCGAGCTCTCTCCACTATGCATACCTTGCACTCTCTCAAAGAAGAGAAACAAATGAAACTTATTCACTCTTCACAGTGACTCATGTATCCAACCTTGTAAATACATTCATGGATACAAAAACAAGGAATAACAGAAAATTGAAAATAACAAAAAGTCTACCATTCACTCATTCAGATAGACACAACAACCACACACATTTGGGACAATATTCTTATGTTATATTCATTCAATTGAAAATTACATACATTCATACATTGTTCTTCACTACTCCTTAACATATACACTATGAATCGGCTATCTTCTATCAACAGCCTTCCAACAACAACCACTAATGGGAAATAATAAAAAGATTTATACAAGAGGGGCTCGACGAGCTTCCCTCCAAGCTAAAATAGTGGTGTCAAATCACCATTCAAAACGCCTGTCTAATGGGAAAATTACAATAATGGAAATCTGCTCCAAATCGGATGTAGATCCCTCCTACCTTCAATCACTTAATGGAAACCTTGTCTCCAGCTTGTGCAAAGGCACAAATTGGCTCTTCCATCTTGTCATCATTAAATGCATGGATCACGCTTTTGATTCTTGAGGAAAAATGAGAGAGTGGTGCCTCTCCCTTCATTAAATGTGCACCATATGTGTTAATCGGTTGGCATGTGCTGAGGTGGAGCAATGCTCCTGCATCATACTCCACGGCTACGAAAATGTGCTGAGGTGGAGCAATGCTCCTGCATCATACTCCACGGCTACGAAATCATGAGCTCCTGCTCATGATCTTTCCAACTCAGTTGAAATCCTCCTGGATCCCAAAATTTTTCTTGAAGTTGTCTTTCTACTCCTCTGTTTCATTGTTTTTGTTGCATCATCCTTGGTGTTCGTGTAGGTTTCCTTTTTTCCAGCTCCTGGCTTTGCGCTTTTTAAAATGCCTGACCCTTTTTTCCTCTGAACCCCAAACCACGAATGTAACTAGCCCGTGGTCATAGTCCACAGTCATATGAGGAGAGGGGGCCTAGCAGAAGGAGATAGCGTCATTATCCCAAATTGAAAGAGAGAACAAAGGTTTAGCAAAAGCCAGCGAGTTCTCACAGAACCTATGCCTTAGGGAAAAAGGGGCCTGTATAAGAACAAAGGTTTAGCAAAAGCCGGCGAGTTCTCACAGAACCTATGCCTTAGGGAAAAAGGGGCCTGTATAAATTGATTGGGTTCCAACAGGGGGGCCCGAAGAGCTAATCCATCTCAGTTATTGAAGATCCTTGACTGAGAGGTCGCAGAACCCCCAAGGAGAGCAGGGGGGCTGCATCACTCTTTCTCACCTTGCTTTTTGTAGATGACTTATACTCTATTGTGCGCTTCCTAAGGAAGGTTGAAGTCCTTAATTATTGGTCCAATTCCTCGTTTAGATATGGAAGTGTCCCTGCTTCTGCCACCAACGGAGGGAACTTTCGTTGTCTTGTCTCGACTTTCATCCACTTGTCATGTCTCTGTAGTTTGACATTGTTGACCAACTAGGTATGAAACATGATGTTGCTTGGCACGATATAGTGTTAACTGTAAGGAATATGTGACTACAGTGTGTTTTTGTGATAAATTATGAATGCCAATATGGTCAGCCTGTTGTTCTCGATGTTGATGTGTTGATCCCGATGTATTCAAAATGCAAGGTATCTATGTGGGCACCTGATACTGAAATCCAAGACAGAACTCGAAAGGTAAGAAGTCTATGGAAGAGTGAGTGGACCTATTGTAAGGGTGCCACTTCTGCAAATCCGGCATCAGGAGGTGGAATTATTTAGTGTAGTGGCAGTAATTAAATTTGGCTATGGACAGGGTCTTAGAGTGGTAATTTACTGAGTGACCTCCTTGTTTATGCATCGCTCCAAGATAAAACTGAGAGGCAATCTGGGGTAAGGGGTATCGATCTTTAATTGTTTCTTGGGTGCGGGAATGGTAAGCGGTAACTAGACGACATTCGATAGTGTCTTGGGTAACCAAGCGAGATGATGGAGCATTGGGTAATGATGTGTTAGGAATGAGATCGATGGATGGAACAAAGGCTCGAGAGGGTGGGAGCCTTGAGGGAGAATGCGAGACATTGGAAAATTATGGGAGTAGAGGGAGTATTGTGGGAGGTGAAGGATTAGTGAGGTTCTCAGGCTGAACATGGCAAGTCAAACAAAGAGAGACATTGTTGGTATTGATAACATGGTGAGTGGATATGGTATTGGTTCATGAAGGTGGTGAAGTGAGAGATGATGAAGTAAGTACATAGGTGTGCCCAACCTGTTTAAGGTGGTAATAATGAGTCTTGGCATGATACACCGCTTGTCGGTATTGTTGGTAAGGAAGACCGAGAAGGAGATCAACACAAGCTAACGGTGACACGCCATAGATCACAGTGTCACGAAAAGGACCAATGGAGAAAATGACGGCGCAACACTGAGCAATAGTAATGCGATGACCGCCCTTCTATACCCAGCCAAGATGATATGGATCAGGATGTGGGGTGGTGGGGAGTTGCATATGTTGGACTAGTTCTTGTGATATTAGATTCTTTTGACTTCCATTTTCTAGAATGAGTGGCGAGTTCATTTTTAATTTGGAAATTGTGAGTGAATAGTGGAACGTTATGACAACTTGGTTCTAGTGTAGTCATGAGAATGAGGGATGGGTCGGCTTCAGTGGGGTTGGTGAGAGAGATGAATTCTGGTTGCTCGAGAAACTCAGTGGGTGTGGCCTCTGCAAGAAAGGTATGATGGGAGTGGTTACTTTTAATGGCTCGATATTCGATAGAGTTATGGGAGTTGGTCTTGTGAAAATTACACCAAACTGCATTTTTGGTCACCAACAAGGAAGAAGGATAAGGTTGAGAATGAGAAGGAGGTGGGTTATCAGCTTGGGTTCAATTTGACAGATATCGAATGTGAGGATCCACATTTCTTTCTATTACCAAGCTCTATAATAAAGCCTTGTCTAAGGAAGTGCTATCAAAAATATCTACCTCCGGTCGGAGAGGTAACAATAAACCAAAATTGAACTTAATTATTAATATCTCATCTGGTTCACTGACATGTAGTTGGATGCGCATCTTGCAGAAGATATCGATGTATCCTTGAACTGATTGATTGGAAAGTTGACAAAGTTGTAACCACTTGGAAAGAAAATTCTAAAGATAGCCTAGAGGGTAGAAGCGTTCCCTCAATACCTGATAGAACGTATCCCACGATGCAATGCAGTGATTTGTCGGGGAATACAGTATACTGAGCTCGACGATCAACTATGAGCTTTCCAATTGTGTGTCCCACCAGGTTTTTTTGATTCCTTCTAATTGAACGTTGGATATCTGCAATTTGGTGGCCTCTTCCATCTCAAGCGAGGTCTTGAAGTAAGTGGAGAGGCTATGGATCCAGGAATCGAATGTCTCTCCATTTATTTGGCTGAAAAAATTGGGTAACTAAAAATAGGTGTTCAACTACATGGTCACTAGAGGTCATTGTTGTTGGAGTCAAATCATTTCTTGGAGAGCGAGTGCCAAGTCTACAACTGGAGTTGATGTGGCTATGTTGGATTCCTCATAGGAGGCCTCTCGTCAAGGTGACATGGTCGACAGGCACTGAATAGACCCTGAGGAGGGTGTGGGAGTAACCCTGAGAAGGGTGAAATGAACACTCTGAGAAAAAGAATGAGAATAAGTATGAAGACCCAAAAAAAATTGAATCTGGTGGATGAATTTCTTGGTCCCAAGGACAGAGCACGCTCTAATACCAATTGATCTGAGTTTTTGTGGGACTCTTGCACAATGGAGGCATGCTATTAATTGATCTGACTGTGTGTGGGAATCTTGCACAATGGAGGATCATTTTTCTCTGAATACATGCTCTGATTGATTTGAATAAAGGAGGCACTCAGTAGACTAAGCGAATTGGGAGATTAGTGCAATAGGAAGAAGGAAAATGCCCTTGCAGGAGATAGACACCTTGCATATTCTCTACGTTGTCCACCAAACGAAATGAAGGGACATCTTGTTGATACGTTTAGCACAATAAGAGATGTGCACCAGTTCCTTTGGTGTGCATTCTCTCTCTCAACCCTCACCTAACAACAAAAATGCAAATGCAAGATTGTTCTCTCAATCGTCTCAGCAAAAACAAAACTCAATGTTACACAAGGAAAATGAATAGCGCAAGATTCCCAAAAACTTCATCAAATGTATTAGAGGATTGTATCCCTTCTTAAACAATCAAGGCGATCTTCTACAAACAATAAATGCCACTTTATTCTTCTACATTTCTCTACGCAATTAGATTGGAAAGAGAAATTTTCTGCAACGTTTACTAACACAACTAACTATTCACTAAAATAGACATTGCCATTATTTACTTAGACTGGAGGATTTTTTATTACAATAAAAAAATGACTGACGTTGACAATGATCAGAAAACTATCATAGAATTACTTCTCTTTCTTGCCTTGCTTGTTGCAGATGACTTGTACTCTATTGTTAGCTTCTAAGGAAGGTTGACGTCCTTCTTTATTGGTCAAGTGCATCAACCACCTTATTCTCTTTCCTCTTGATATGTTTGATGTCAAAATCATATTCACTAAGAAATTTGAACCATATTGTTTTCCTGGAATTTAGTGTGGGCAACTCAAACAAGTGTTTCAAACCACTATGATCTATCTTTATCTTGAACTTTATTCCCATGAGATAATGTCTCCACTTTTTTAAGGCATGAACTATGGATTCTAGCTCTAATTCATGGGTAGCATAATTTATTTCATGTTCTTTAAGCTTCCTAGGCTCATAACATATGACATGCCCATTTTGGGTAAGAACTCCACAAATCCCTTCCTTGCATGCATCGGTGTACACAAAAAAATATTCATCTGGATCTGCAACCTTTAGAATAGGTGCACTGGTTAATAATTCCTTCAAACGTTGGAAACTTTCCTCACACTTGGTAGTCCATTCAAATTTCATTCCTTTCTTTTGCAACGAAGTGATTGGATGTGCAACTTTGGAGAAACATTCAATGAATCTCCTATAATATCCAGCTAATCCCATAAAGGATCTCACTTCCGAAACATTCTTTGGTGCTAGCCAACTTTTGACTACTTCAATATTATCAAGGTGCACCGATATGCCCCTCTTTGAGACGATGTGACCCAGATAATGGATTTACCTTTGATAGAAAGTGAATTTGCTTAACTTTGCATAAAATTAGTGCTCTCTAAACACCTACAAGGCCATCTCTGATTATGTGCATGCTCCTCCTCTATATTGGAGTAGATAATAATATCATCCAAGAAGACAATGACAAATTTGTCCAGGTAATCCCTGAACACTCCATTCTTTAGACACATGAAAGTAGTTGGTGCATTTTTTAGTCCAAATGGCACCACCAAAAAATCATAATGGCCATATATTGTCTTGGATGTTCTCTTTGTTGGTGTCTTCTTCTCTTATTCTTACTTGAGGATAACCCGATATCAAGTCAATCTTGGAAAATTTCTTTGCTCCTTTCAATTAATCAAAATATCATCAATATACAGTAGAGGGTACATGTTCTTTACAGTAACCTTATTAAGTTGTTTGAATTCAATGCAAAACCTCATAGTTCCATCCTTTTTTATTTAAAAAATTCATTGGGGCACCCCAAGGTGAGACACTTGGGCATATGTACCCCTTCTTCAACAATTCTTCTAGTTGCATTTGTAATTCCTTTAGTTCTAGTGTGTTCATTATGTAAGGATTATTGGACACTAGGGAAACTATAGGAATTAATTCAATATAGAAATAAGTATCTCTCTTTGGTGGAAATCCTGGGAATTCCCCAAATGCATCTTCATATTCCCTCAATATTGGATAGTATTCAATACTTGGATCCTTGTATTTTGTTGGATCTTCCATATGGGTTTCATATATTTGACACCCTTTTCTAAAACTTCTTTTCAGTTGCAGTGATGAAATCTCTCTGATGGATGTAGGTCTTGGAATACCTTTTACCATCCTTGAATTTCCTTTGTCATCAAGGTATGTGAAAGACTTTTTGTAACAATCTAAGACAACATGATGCTTTTATATCCAATCCATACCAATCAAGCAGTCATATGGCCCAAGTGGTATGATGTTCAAATCTTCCTTAGTGATGACTCAATTCATGTTCATTGCACAATCCTTAACAAGCCCAAGGGTTCTGCATGGGAGTATCAATGGAAATAAAATACAGTACTCGATGAAATACCTCAAGGAGGTAGTCACAAAAAATCAATGAATATTTTGGTGTCTACCAAGGAAGTATTGTAATTAAATAGCTAGTGTTTCATACCAATAAAAATCAAGTCGACCCATTTGGCCCATAGTAGGGAGCTTGTTTCTAGACGTAAATGGATAAGAAGAGACTTGGGTCAGACAAGAGACCATGTAAAACTCTTCATGTCTCTTGTTAGAGTTGAATCACGAGATCTCATCTACCATTAACTAGACATATGGCAGTTGATTCAATGCCAAACCTGGAACTCATCGCCCACAAAAGAAAAACCCTGAGAATGAAATCAAACACACGACCTCCAACATTATGGAAATATCTAACAAATCGAGGCTTCCCATTGATATTTTTGTTGTTGCTTCTCATCAAAATCATGAGGATTGGATTCAAAATGCAAACAAAGAGGTGACATGGGATGAGATGAAGGATTTTCAAAATTTTAAAATGGTGTAGGTGCAATGTGGACGTAGATAGATCTCAGAAATGTAGAAGAAGGAAGATAGACCTATGCAGAGATGAAGGGTGCAAATAACATTGAGGGGAAGAGTAACCAAGAGAGACTTGTAGGTAGAGGGATGTTTCTGTACATGGGAGATTGAAACACCTAGGAAGAGAATCATGGATTTAGATTTATCAATAGAAAGCTCTACTATTTTCCTTCATCCAATAATGGTCATGGAGCATTTCCATGATGTTAAACCAAGACGCTATGGATAACTACCATAACTTAATTCAAGCCCTAAGAACTATAGGCACTTTGATACCATTGTTAGAATACACCAAAATAGAGATCAACGTGATACACATTTTATTAATATCATACACATATAAATACATGATCTATGACCTTTGGATTCATCTTCCAATAGGCCTCTTGGACTCCCAATGATAGCTCCTTTTCACTTGTGACTTTTCATATTCCTTTTCAAATGAATAATATAAAGTACCATAACCCTAACAAATTAGGTTTCCAATAGGTTTGAATACACTTAAATTTTTCCCTTGTGTATCTCAATCCACATTATAAATGCATCATTTTGTAGGTAAGTGGAACTACGCACCCATCAACAAATCGTGATTACATGCATTAAGTATTCATGTACATAAAATACATTTCTAAGATGCACGATTATTTTCTTTTTTATCAAATCTAAATTCTTTAAAAATTTGTTTTTCTCCATTAAATTTAGTCCATTCTATTAAATCAAATAATACTTTTTAAATTATAGTTTATTAAACAAAAATATTCCATAGTCCCCTTAATATATTCTCTCACCATTTTAGTGAATTCATTTAAAGTACTTTAATACTAGATTAAAAAAGAGTAAGTTGTTTTATTTCTTACATTAAATTGGATTAATCATTTATAGTTTTATGATTTAAATTTTAGTTTAGTTTTTTGCAAATTTTGTATATGATTATGATATAATGACTGCAAATTTTGTAAAAAAAAATCTTGCAAAATTTGTATATGGTGATTATTCCTCTTGTGATTTGTTGACTATTGCTTGGGAGGTGAGATGTAGAGTGAAAAAATGTTTTCCTAGCATCCAAACCCAAATAGGAGGAAGTTGGTCAAATATCTCATTAAAACATGGAGTCTCATAGGGTATTAGATGTTTTAGCCAATAACAAGTAACCTTCTCAGTAAAAAGTGTTTTGCATATACGTGAATTGGATACAAAATAAGGTACAATATACATGTTACATAGTTCCAAGGCTATTATGTAACCAAAGAAAATCATTATCTTCAACCAATTAGATCATATATGTACGTAAAATTTCAACTATTCATATAATCAAAGAAAATCATCAAATGTATTAAATCATTAAAACAATTTATAATTATTATTTTTTTAACATTAATGGTCTAGTCCATCGAAACTAAATATGATGCCATCGGGACATGACCATCAAGTGTGGCCTTATCTTCCATCAAGTCATCCTTATGGCTTGAAAATTGAAAATGGTTTAAAGAAAGTTAATTTAAGTTTGTGAAAAAAATTAAAACCCTAAAAATTCCTTAAAATGTAAAGTTTCAAGCAATGTATTTAAATAATTAAAATGCAAGGCCAATAAAATTTAGTGACTTGAA
>CBVK0101073789.1:1692-32549 GCA_900067695.1 Picea abies
GGGGGGGGGGGGCTTTGGACAAAAAATGGACTATCTAGGAGTTCCTTTCAGATGCTCCATCTGTCGTAAAACTGGGCATTTATGAAAGGATTGTCATGGATATGAGGCAGAGGAGGAATCAAAATCTTCTATGCTAAGGAAGGAATCACTCTGTGAGTCCCTAAGGGTGGACTCATACTGGAATGGGGAATACAACCCAATTAAGGTAGATGCAGTGTCGCCACCTTTGCCTAACATCGTCGTTGTTAAGTTAAAAAATTCTTCCCATCCTTTTACTATTCATTGTCTACCTTGGAACTTGATTCTCTGAATCTTTCCTTCACCCT
The DNA here is from genome assembly GCA_900067695.1 of Picea abies. Taxonomy (NCBI): domain Eukaryota; kingdom Viridiplantae; phylum Streptophyta; class Pinopsida; order Pinales; family Pinaceae; genus Picea; species Picea abies. The sequence continues at coordinate 2,019 of CBVK0101073789.1, forward strand.
GGACGTTGAAGTTTTTCCTGATATACTTACACATGTTATCCCCGAGCACAACCTGGGGGGGTTACAGTCTCAAGGGATTTTCAAATCAAGCCAGGGGTTGGGAGGGGGGGGATGACCACTACACTCCTTAATGTGGACAGTCGGGGTGAGGAGGGTCTATCCTTTGGGGCTGTTCGGCGGAGAAGAGATGAATAGGGTTGTAGGGAGTCAGAAATTGGGGAAAGTTATTTGGGATCGGTTCTCGACTCACTGGTCCCGTCGTACCGAAAAACCTTGACTCCTACTCCACTTCCTTTTTTCAGGGTCGAGTTGAGATAAGCCGAGAGGGGTTCACACGCGCTGAAGGTTCGAGAGGTCGGGTTGAGTATGTAGTCAGGAAGGAGTGTTCTTGGTCGAGGGGTTTGGGGTGTGGTTTCTCCCCCCTACAAACTAGAAGTGCACGTAGGAAAGTTGTGGCTTGTGCTTCCACTCCAACATTCCAAGACATCAACAAAACTAAACAAGGGGTGCTTAGAGGCATGAAATCCATAGCTAGGGAAAAGTAATGATTATCCTCACCTTAAATATTAGGGGAGTGGGAGGGGCTCCAAAGTTAGCATTCCTCCGCATATTACTTTTGAGAACTTTACTTGATATTATTTTTTCCAAGAAACCTAGGTTGATGAAAAGAAAGCTAGAGAATTTGTGACTAATTTACGACCAAACTAGTTGGTTTGTGCAGTTAGCTCTGTTGGTATATCTGGGGTTCTCGTTATGGCATGGGATCCTTACGAATTTAATATTGTTCCTTTTTAAAGTTGTGGTGGTATTCTTCTATAGTTTCAATACTTAAGGGTAATCGACAGGTTAACTTCCTGAACTATTACAAGTAGTGTTTAGAGCACAAAGTTTTTTGGGACAAGTTGGTTAGCAGTGGCCTACTACATACAAAGACTTGATAGTTGTTGGAGATCTAAATTTCATGGTCAGTTTTGGAGAGGTGTGGGGTGAATCAACTAGACTAGACCCGTTGGCAGGGTACTTTAATTGATTTCTCCAAGAAAACCGTTGAGTCGACATCTTACCTAGAAGATGTAGTGCTAAATTGGTGCAATGGCAAAGTCGAGAGTGATGAAATTTCAAAAATACTGGATATGGTTTTTATGTCGGAGGACCTGATCACTTATGTAGGAAGACACGGGTCGTGGGTAGCTTACCCATACATCTCAAAGCATGCTCCTGTACTTTTACAATTCAACAACAATTCTCATTTTACAACTTATGCTTTCAAGATGAACTCCACATGGTTGGGGGAAAGGGGGTTCAATATTATAGTGCAAGAGATGTGGAGATATCTGGATAACATGGATGAATCTTCTACACAATGAAGACTTGTCTGGAAATTGAAAAATCTAAAACACAAAGTAAAATCTTGGGCAAAAGAACAAAGGAAACTAAAACACTTGAAGATTGATAAAATTGAGGAGGACTTAGAGGCATACTATCAGAAAAAAGCTCAAAGGACGGACTCGAAAGATGCAAACCTTCATATAAAAGAGTTAGAGAAATAACATACCAAGCTCCTACATGCAGAAGAGAAATTGTGGACACAGAAGAGCAGAGCGATTTGGTTACAGAAAGGAGACCAACATACAAAATTCTTCCATCACTTCGCTAGCCATAGGAGAAATCAGAAAAAAATTTGGGATATCCAAGATGATAATGACACTTGTCACACAGGACATGAGGCCCTTGCTACTGAAGCGGTGAGACACTTCAAATATTTCTACACAAACACGAGGCAAAACATGATTGTCGAGCAAGTGAGCACAATTCGGCAGTACCCGTGCATACTCAAAGAAGTGGACAAGAAATTACTTGAAAAACCTTGTACCAAATTGGAAATCCTAGATGTGCTTAAGGGATTTTCCAAGGACAAGAGTGTGAGGGTAGATGGGTGGATGATAGAATTATTTTTATCTTTCTTTGTCCTGGTTGGGGATGACCTTCTTTAGGCAGTCAAGGAATCAAAGAGAAGTGGAGAATTGAATAGGTCTCTAAACTCAACCTTCCTTGTTCTCATTCCAAAAGTAAACAAGCCCTCTTATTTTGGTGATTTCATACCTATTGCCCTTTGTAATTTGATTTATAAAATCATTGCAAAACTCGTTGCAACCAGGATTAAACCGATACTTTCTCGATCTTTTTCTGGGGAGCAAATGGGGTTCTTAAAGGGAAGACAAATCCTAGAAGCGATTGGAAATGCTTAGGAATGTCTCCACAACATCAAAGTGAAAAAGTTGTAGGCCATTATACTAAAGCTTGACTTGCAGAAGGCTTACGACTTTGTAAATTGGGATTTTCTACAGATGATTCTTCTCCAATCGGGCTTTGGACTTATGATAACAAATTAGATGATGAGTTGTGTTAGTTTTGCTTCTTTTGCAGTCTTGATTAATGGAGAGACTATTCCTTTCTTCCAGAGCGAAAGAGGATTAATACAAGACTATCCCTTATCCCCACTGCTCTTTATTTTAGTGATGGAAGGACTTCGTCTACTGCTCAAGCAAGCACAGTCTGAAAGGAATCTTTCGAGAGTCAAGGTTTCCAGGTTGATTAAGATTCTCAATTTATTTTTTGTGGACGATGTACTTATCATGGCCAATGCTTCTGTTCAAGAATGAAAGGAGATCGATTCCATTTTGTCTACCTTCTTTCATGCTTTAGTCCTGATCGTAAACCCACACAAGTCAACCTTACATTTTTCAGGGGTCCAGCAGGAGGATTTAGTCCCATACAAGGCAATATTCCCCTACAAAATTGTGGATTTATCTGCAAGTTTTAGGTACCTCATATTTTATCTCAAGCCTACAAATTACAAGGTTGAATATTGGCGTTGGATTCTCGCTAAGTTTGAGAAAAGGATCGGTCTCTGGTGTCATCATTGGATCTCTTTAGGAGGGTTGTTTGTACTTCTAAAGTCAATTCTTGAGAGCCTCTCAATTTATCGGTTGACAATGGCCATTATTCTTGCTTTTGTCCTAAATAGGATCAAACAACTAATGTTCAATTTCTTATGGTCGAGTAGTGGGGAAAGGGAGCACATACATATATGCAAGTGGGATAACATTGCAAAACCTAAGTCCTATGGAGGTTCGTGAGTCATGAACTTACATTTATTTAGAATATTGTTGGCGACGAATACCCTGTGGCATGTTTTGATGAAGGATGACATTTGGCATAATGTTATAAATGAAAAATATCTTCCTTTTAGCTCAGTGGTAACTTGGCTGAGAAATTCCACACTTAGGACTCATAATGCCTCACAATCCTGGAGAAATCTGGTCAAATCTTTGGATTTAATTACACATTGGCTGAGCTGGAGCTCTGGTTCAGGTCATTCTGTATTAGTTGGAGAGGATGAGATCTTGGGATTGGGATTAAACTCATTACTCTCGCTCGAGCTCATCACATCTTTAAAGAAACAAAATATCTACTTTATTTATCATGCCAGAGCTGTGGGTAGATCGGGGGAGGTTTTGGTTGAGTGGAAGTCTAGTGAAGAGTTGGGACTCACTGGTGATTAGACGACTGAATGGGGTCTTTACTGGAGTGCTTTTCTTTACTCAGGTATTCATTTGAAGTACATACCTGATATTCTTAGATGGACTGGGGGAGATGGATCAAGCAACCTCATAGCCATAAATGTCTATAATGCTCTTGCGTATAAACTTTGGTCCCCAAACATTTGTGGATGGCGTCATACCCTTTGGGATTGGGATCTTGCGCCAAAATTAAATTTTTCACTTGGTTATTACTAGAAGACAGAATCCTTGCCTGGGATAATTTGCAAAGAAGAGGTTGGTCTGGACCAAGAATTTTCTACCTTTTTCTTATAAAATCCCGAGACAACATTACACATGATGGTTCAATGCAGTTTCGCACTGTAGGTATGGACTATGATATATAAAGTTTTAAGTTTAAAGAATGCTTGGATAGGATCCACTTTGACTTCTTGATTCGAAGTTTGGTTAAGATAGTGCCCAAACCGACCTTCATTTCCTTCTCTCATTTGTTGGCACTTGTGGCTGGAATGTAATAAAGTCATCTTTGAGAGTGGTTATTCTTCTATCCTCTCAGTTTTTCAAAGGACGCTCAGATGCTTAGGAAGTTCCAGGGATTTACAACGTTCAATTGTTCCCAGGCGCTCACCCCTGATTTTAAAAGAAGGTAGACCAACAGGTTGGTTTGATGGAGCAACTCAATTACATAGTCAACAAAGTGGAGCAAGAGGTGTCATCAAGATCAACGAGCATATTGTATTTAAGTAGACCTTCAATTGTGGGTCGGCTACCAACACCATGATCGAGCTACTAGGAGTTTGGGATTTATTAACACTTGCATCCCATTTGCATATCCTGGATCTACAAGTCTACAAGTATTTGGGAAATACAGGATTATCATTGACTGGCTAAATAAAAAAGGTAATCTGCAAGTAATTACACTAGAGTGTTGGAAGAACATGATCAAAGAACTCTACAAAGTTTTCAGGTCATTATGTTTCACTCACATCTACAGAGATTACAATAAGCAAGTTGATGGGTTATCCAAGAGAGATTTACTGAACCAAGAAGGAAAAATCTTCTACAACCAGTTGGAAGAGGGGCATGAGGACCCCACACTGATCTTGAATCTCCTATGATGTAAAATACTTCAGATCAGTTGTATCTAAGTTTCATTTTTTGACATATTTAATGACATGGATGTTGGAAGGCCTTAGATCTATCTTACACTCATTGTATACAATTACATGAGTAACATGTGGTCTATTTTTGTTTTGTTTTTAGACTCAGTTTTAGTTCGAGGTATTTACCTCTATGTTTGGAGGGAGCGAGGTACAATAAAACTGTTTTTTCATGATCCTACCTTTGTATATCAAGTCTGAAAATATTATATAAATATATAAGAGCAATTTTCTGTTCGAAAAAAGTTCTCCATTGACGAAAGACGTCTCCATAAATAATTCCCCAATTCTAACCAAAACACAAAAGTTGTTGGGATAAATGTCTATTCTAAAATATTATTAATTATTTATTCTTATTTTCTTATGATTATATAAATAATATGTAACCTTCTTTTTAGTATATTTCATCTCATCATTAACAACATGTGTATGCGATTAGTTTTAATATATATATTTTTAATTTATAGGAAATTTATTGAATATTTTTCAACATGTGTGAATAGCATTTTTAATAAATTTGTTGGTGTAAACCAGTGTATTTAATTTTGGAAATTTGAACTAGACACCTACTACTAGTCACTCCTTAGAGAAGTACAAGGGGTACTTCCCCACTTTCATGAATGGCATTCCTTCGAAACTTGTCGATGTAAACTAGTGCGCTTAACCTAAGATCATTTGAATGAACACTTGCTAACACAAAACTAATCAAACAACCAACAACATTGGTGACAACCAATTAAGTAATCTGATCTATTTATCTTTAATTTCCAAAAAAAAATTGTTCATAGTAAATTTGTGAAATAAATATTTATACATAGTAACCGAAACTATAATCAATAAACTCACTTTATTAGTCCCTGCCCTTTGGGCTAGGGAATATTAGTAATCGTTTTTTCATCCATCTATTAATAAGGCATGCAAACCAATCATTTAACCCAAAGTTTTTGAGCTTTATGTAATTTCTCATTTCATATTTGAATTTTTAACCTAACTTTTCACTTTGAGGTATTATTTGGCCTCTTCTCGAGGCACAAGGAGAAGATATGAAAAGTATTTAGTTTGAAATGATGATTAGTTTAAGGTGTACATCTCTTCATCTAAACTAATGTTATCTCTAGAGATAGCATTAGGTCGTTAACATTTGATGTTCTCTCTCTTCACCCCCTTGTGCTCTTCACTCTCCTTATTCACTTCAGTGAGGTTATGTGCCCACCAACAAAGGTTGAGCACCATACATGATTTGTGTCCATAAATGAAGGCCACGCAAGGCCAAGCCCATTCCATCATCATCTGGGCATCCCTTCATTCAGTCTTAAATAAGACTGTGTCCCACTTTGCACATAGTGCCTCCAATGGAGTTTTCCTTCCCAACATATTGTAAGCTTGATTCAACTGTCAAGTCCCTAGTAAGTGCAAAGTTTTCCTTCCCAACATATTGTAATCTTGATTCAACGGTCGAGTTTGTGGTAAAGGCCTGGGTTGAAACTGGTTAGGAAGCCTCCATAATTTCTCTCAAAGCACCGCATATTTGTTGTTGCACCACCTTCTTCATTAATATGAAGAACGACAACAACAGGTCAGGTTTTCAATAGGTTAGGTTTCACAATCCAAAGAATTCTAAAGAATCTATGGTAAGAAAACACAACCTATAAGTTCATAGGGTAATTATTCAATTTTTAATTTATCTAGATACTAAAAATAACATGAAAATAAATGTAATTTACCACAATGAAATGATGAATGTATTTAGGAGAGGCCATATTTATTGTGTCGAAGAATCCCAACTCCACAGTTGATCCCCAACTTTAGGATCACGTATGAATTGAAAACCTTAATCTTTGACTGTTATACTATTTACCATTTTCTGATATCATATGGATATCGTTTTAGTTGAATATTTTTTTATCTTCTTCTTGTTAGAAGACCTACTTCTATATAATAATAAATACAACTCAGGAAAATTGTAGACAATTAATCTAAAAACAAAATGCACAATCGTAAGCTCCTTTCCTCTTCATTTGAACTCTATGCACAATGTTTCTCGCAAGCTTGGAGAAATACTCCCCTTTGTTCTCCATTTCTATCATAAATTTACCCCATAGGTTCTCTACTATTCTTTAATTATTTACAATATCGTTATCGTGACACACTATATTTTATGTTCGCAACACCATTTTAAGACTGAACAAGCTGCTCCCCACATATCATTCAACCCCCGTGAAAACAACTTACAACACCAAATTTAACTCCAGATAAATTTTTGAAACCCTAACCCGCACGAAGCCACGAACATTAAGAAACAAATCTAGTAGCCTGTTTTCAAAACCCTAACGAGACCAGGACAAGAATATACACAGCCCCAAACCAAATTAAAAAATAAAAAATAAAAATTCACAGAAAGTGTGGAGAAGCAAGGTCAAGAATTAGAACCCATAGGACCAAAGGCTAGAAATTTCTCGCGTTGAAATCACATCTACCTACATGAGAGATTTCTCCAAGGCGAAATTGGAGTCTCTTTCATTAGCATGCTCAAGACTTTAAACCAAACGTTGAATTGAGTCGTGCATTTCCCTCTGGTGGTTTGTGTCTCCATCTCTTATGAATATGGAGAGGACCATATTCCATCTCAACCTTGACATATATGTTGTAGGAAATAGAGTTTCTCCACCATTCACTATCTGAGATGATGTTATCCTTGAAAGAACAAGTGAAAAATATATTTTTGTGTCAGTTTCTTCACAAGTTTTTCTCTGCCAAATATAGGAGTTTGAAATGGATTCTGGTAAACAAGGAAACTGTTATTTTTCTTGGGAGTAATCCTTTTCTCTGCCCTAGTGCATTAAACATCACATGGGATTGAACCTGGGTCATGAGCCACAAACCAAACCAAGTGTAGAGTGATGTATGAATAAGATACATGCAAACTGCATGTCAGCATGTGTACCAGGTGGAGACCACTACATGCCATGCAATGTACGTAGCAAGAGTTTAATAAATCATCTGCAAGCTCATTGTTTAATATTTATTATTTAATGTAACTCGCCCTTCAATATTATGTGTTGTTGTCTGGAATCTATGTTGTTGGGAATAATGGTTGCATGAGCTAAACACTTTACTTTTGAAATTAAAAACATAAAAAAATTAAATTACATATATTCTTAAACATTATATATTATAATCAAGACAAATTACATAAATTAAAGAATATAATAACTTCCTCGAACTTTGGAGCAAATGTAGCAATTGAAGCAAAAGTAACCAAGTGGACTATCTTTCCCTCTCTTTGTTCTGGATAAAGTTTTCAATCTAGTTTTATTTGGATGAAGTTTAATGTTTTTTGGGATAGATATGTAGATAAATAGATTTACTAAACAGTCCACGAGACCATATGGGCAACTAACGTTTAAATTCTATGCATTAATATCTAGGATAATAAAGCAACAAATCACCATAACTAAATTTAGTGATGTAAGAACATATAAAAAATCATGAACGTAGCTTTACTCAACTTAGCCTGATCCCCGTCACCTTGCATCAACAAGGTCGTGCTCTAAATGTTCTTTAGAACATAAAAACTTAATGGAATCTAATTCGAAATCAATCTTATGGATATTCCGTTACTCTTACTATGACGTATTAGTGGCCACCATGCAGTTATCCGGGCCGAATAATTCACTGTTAATCACAATCAAGAAAGCAATTCAATAATGTGTTAGAACTTGGTGTACCACAGATTTTGACAAAATGTCCAAAACATGACAACATGATATCAATACCACAATGCAGTTATCTGGGCTGAATAATCACTGTTAATCACAGTCAAGAAAGCAATTCAATAATGTTTTAGAACTTGGTGTACTACAAATTTTGACAAAATGTCCAAAAACATGACAATATGATAACAATATTCCATTTAGAACTTGGTGTACTACATATTTTGACAAAATGTCCAAAACATGACAACATGATGGTAGAATGAAAGAGAAGAAATAACACATATCCAAAAGGTGGTCTTCCCATAATACTTGAAACAACACTTTATGCTCACTCAAGAATGAAACTCTAACGAGTGAATAAAACTTGAAAGTAAATAGCTCAACTTCTTTCAAAATCATATACTCAGCTTAAATGTGTTCTGAATTATCTTCATTTATTTGACACTATAGTTTCACAGAAGTAGCCCAAAGTTCCAATACTTATTTTCCTAAGAGTCAAATATAACATTTTTGCTCAAATCCTCACAAAATGAGTAGAAGGACATAACCATTCTTATGTAAAGTTTTACCAAGGTAAAATAAAAAAATGAGTAAAAGGACATAACCATTCTTTTCATCATTGCGGTATAACCAAATTTCTTCACTAAGACAGTAAATGACCAAAGTTTCTTTACTTAGCAGCACTAGTTGTGTTGAGATCCTTTTTTTTCCACGGGGAAGTTTCTCGTTTATATTCAACAGTATATAAAGCTTTTTACATAACAGCATTACAAAATCCGTCCCGAAGACTCAGCAAAAATCCTACAAATAGCAGTAGAGGCGTGTGATATCGTAACCACAATAGTCAAGTCAATTACATTCTAGAAGATGATGCAATATTACATTTCATAGTATTAAATGTTTGCATGTTTATGTGCACCATGACAACATACAATAAAAGTTATGGGGAGGAACGTAAGTTTAAGACGACTCGAAGTACATTGTAATGTGGCACCATAACGCGTTACATCTAGACTACTCTCCATCGCTTCACCGAGTCCTACTGGCCTACCCTTAAAATTTAACATTAATAACATTTAAATTTAAATTGATATTAATAATATTTATATATCACTATAAAAATTTAAATGTGATTTTTAAGGCTAAATTTAAATGAATATGTCAAAATTTATTATAAAGAAATCCAAAAAAATCGATCTTTCACTAACTTTAAAATTTACCATTAATGACATTTAAATTGATAATACTAATATTTATATATCACTATAAAAATTCAAACGTGATTTTCACGACTAAGTTTAAATAAATATGTCGAAATTTATTATAAAGAAATCCTATCATTCACAAGTTGTGAAGGGTATATATTACATGGAAATAATGCAAATGGAACTTTCGTGGGGAATTTTGCATTCCAAATGATTCGAATGGTTTTTAAAAAAAATGTGGAAATAGAATTTTTATAATTTTTTTTTTATTAAAAATGAGTAATATGTATGTTAATTTCATTAAAATAAGATGACTATAAATGTGGGGTTACAAGAAAAAACTAGAAATTATAAGGTTGTCATATATTCAGAAGTTATCCTTGTCTATTGAGGAACTCTAACTAAACTTATTTTCTTAAACTACGACCAAACTACCCAATTGTCAAATCATGTTAGCTTTCGAGAATTGCATGTAATATTTTACAGGCAATCACATTTGCAAAGTAAAGAATGCAGTGGAATAATTAATTTAGATTAACTAAAGTTCATGGAAAAAACATGCCCATTCTACCATTAGTCCCAATTAAACACCAACAACATGAACTAAGCATATACTAAAAAAAAAAAACTTCTAGTATCTCACATACTAGAAGTTCCCCTTATCTATTGAGGAACTCTAGCTAAAATTATTTTCTTAAATTACCACCAAACTACCCGAATGTGAGATCTAGTTAGTTTCCCAAAGTTGTGTATCATATTTTACATGCAATCACTTTTGCAAAGTAAACAAAGCAATGGAATAACTAACTTAGATCAATTGAATTTCCCGGCAAACACATGCCTATTCTACCATTAATTGTAGTTAAGCATACATAACATGAAATCAACATATATATACATAACAACGAATATAATCCAGATGCAAATTTATACACAAAGACATGATACTTGTCTTTCAACCACACTATTATATTTCGACAACAATATTTACATTATTCAAGTGCACTATGCAAATTATACCACATGGTTTATAGAAGTATACATACTACATCTACATACCTATCATTTCACTAGGTGAACTTTGGCATTGTGCTCCACACTATGAATCCATAAAAACATGTTTACAACATTTATTAGGTCATTTATTTAATATCACTTGGCTTCATTTTCATCATTATAACTATTGTTAGGATATTTAGACACTTAGGAGTTAGTTAAGATCTATTTGATATAATGTGTCGTTAGGTAAAGATGTGTTTCTTAATGTGTTTATTAGTATGCATTTGTAGTTAGAAAATTCGATGGTCGGGATATGTTCCCGACATAGAGTGATCCTACGGTTCATATTCTCCTCAATCTTAACGACTACATTGATCCATGGCTTAACACCCGATTGATCCATGATCTCAATTTAAAGTGCATGGAGGGTCATTTGTCGATGATCGATTGTGATAAAATCTCTTTGTAATCTTTTCCTTTTGCATTAATAAATTGCTCCAAGTGGCCACGTTGGTTGGGGTCGTGGACGTTTCCCTGTAGGGGTTTTACCACGACAAAATATCGTTGTGTTGATCATTGATCTGCTTGTGTGAGTGGTTACTAAAGGTGTTTGTCCTCTGTTGGAATACATGTGTTGTTGACTATGGTATCAGAGCTCATTTGAAGACCCGCTCCCATTGTAAATTGAGATCGTGAAGTCGAGTTACTTCATCTATGGTTTCTTCCATTTGTGTACATATGGGCTAAGAGGACTATTACATTGCGTCTAGAGCACTCATTTCAGTCATGAACGATTTTCATTTCACTCGAAAAGGTTTATGTTTGCCCAAGACACGACCATTTTAGTGAGATCTGGAGATATAAAGCCCAAATATGCCCCTTTTAAATTTTTGCAAAGTATTATTTCCGTTTTCTATTTTTTGTTTCTGGGTTGCTACTCTTTTGGATCTGTGTATTCTCTTTGACTTGCGCCCTATGCGATCTCGGAAATTTAGAAACAAACCGAAAAGGGTGCATTTTTCGGGTAAGCTAACTGAGATCTAACCCTTGTTGTCGCCGAGAAGCGAAGTTTTTTTCTTGTGTGAAAATATTTTTTTATGCACACACTCTCCAAGGCCATCTTTGACAACAACAATCCTCCTTCTAAATCATACAATATGTTTTGCACTAGCTCACTTGGTTAAAAATTTCTTTATTAAGTACTTGAGGTTTTGAGTTCAAGTCTATTTTTTGTCACTGTTTTTGAAAAAGTTCATGCATCCATTGTAAAGTGTATTTCACTTCAATTATAAAAGTGAATCACTATAAATAGATTTAATATTTTATTTTAAAGTTATTTATTTTGCATATAACTTTCCTTTATAAAGTAACTTCATTGTAATCTTCACTTGTTCTATAAAAGTGGGTCACTTCTAAAACAACTTATTTGTAAAAGTGAGGTTATTTGGAGGGATATCACCACGTGGACCAACTTCTACTTGCCACGTGGCTCTTTGGTTACTATTTATGCTTTTTTTTCAAAAGGGCATAACTTTCACATCCGAAGTCCGTTTTCAGTGTCGTTTTTTCAAAACAACCTAATTTTTTGAGATCTTTCCATCCAAACCATTACTTTCGGTTTTTAAATCCATGTTATCTGCATATTTAATATGGCTTCTTCCAATGATATTTTTCTTACCAAAACCAACTACTTCCAATGCAAATATCATATGAAGGATTTATTAAGAAGTAAAAGACTGTACCGGATTACCTTAGGAAAAGAACTAGAAGCTATTGAACTAGAACCAAATTATTCATATTTGTTAATCCCATGCCACCTTTCTAAAATTATTATTTTATATGAACCTACTATTTCCCTTTTGAGTGTATCAAAGCCCCAATCATTTAATACATGAAAGGAGGTTGGTGTGAAAAGTCACTTTTCATAGTTATTGAGAGCATGAGATTGAACACAATCAACATTGGAGAATGTGAGAGTCAACATGCATGGGTAAAAGAGAAATTCAAATGGGTATTGTAGTAAGTTTTTACAAGCACTGTTTGGGACAATAAGAGTGTGTTGAGTGTAGTAAGTTTTTACAAGCACTAATTTGAATTTCAACACAACATATCATCCCGAGTCAGATGGGAAGACAGAGAGGACCAACCAAATAATTGAATATATGTTGAGAACCTATGTAATGGAAAAGCCTTCTATGTGGGAAGACTATGCTTACAATAATGGGTAGCATGCATAATTGAATATGAGCCCATTTGAATCCTTTTATGGCATAAAATGCAACACGCCAGAGAGTTGGGATAACCCAACAGACAAAGCGATTATTGGGCCAGAATTTCTAAAGGAAATGGAAGAGCAGATGGTAAAGATCAAGTAGATTTTAAAGGTTACACAAGACAAGAAAAAAAGTTATGCAGATAAAAGTAGAACATATAGAGAATTCAAAGCAGGTGAGCATGTGTTTTTAAAAGTAAAGGCTAATAGGAGCTCGTTAAGATTGGGTAGTTGCCCAAAGTTGGGAGAGAGATACCATGGGTCGTTTGAATTTTTAGAGAAGATAGGCCCAATTGCATACATGCTTGCATTGCCTGCATCCATGAGAATTCATAATATGTTTCATTTTTCTTTATTGAATAAATATGTGCTTGATCCTAACCATGTGATTGATTGTACTATGATCTAGGTGGACCACAAAGGGGACTTCCAAGTGGAGCCAGTGTGCATCCTAGACCAGAAATTCAAAGTGCTAAGGAACAAATCCATCAACTTGGAAAAGGTCCAATGGACTTGCTAAGGTCCTAATGATTCCACGTGGGAGCACAAAGAGACCATGCGGGAGGAGTACCCACAATATTTTTACAATTTTTGAAGAAAACATAATGTATATTTGTATATAAGTGTGCAAGATTTTATTTTGGCAGTTGGATTTCCAGAGCCACAAATTGGATATTTCCTGTCTAACCTGTGTTGGAGCCCTATAAGGGAGGTGATATATCCTAAGGGTCTGCAATGTAGAGAAGGGGGTACCCTTCCTTCGATTGTGCAGGTTCAAGGGAACGAGACATTGTTTGTTGGAATTAGTGTGGGAGTTGTGAACTTGCAAAAGTAACAATTATTATGATGCAAAATTGTGTACATGGTGTTGTGCACACGGGATATTGTAAATTCCAGGGGCACGGGAATGTAACATCCCCATTTTTAATCCATAGTTTAGAAATGTATAATGTAAATATGATATATGGCCACAAGCCAAGGCAATGTAATATGTAAACAATCTATATCGAAATAATGAAATAAAATGTATCTTTTGTTGTAGATGGACATGGATGGAGTCATGGGGGAATAAGTTTCCACAAGATATGGTGGGGGGGGGGGGGGGGGGGGGGGTTTCTAAGGGGTACTTATTCATGTTTGTTAATCCCATGCCAATTTATAAAATTATTAATTCATATGAAACTTCTACTTTCCTTTGTGTATCAAAGCCCCAATAATTAATACATGTAAGGGGGTTGGTGTGAAAAGTCACTTCACACAATTATTGAGAGCATGGAGTTGAGTAAAATCAACATTGGGGATTGTGAGAGTCAACATGCATGGGTAAAAGGGAAATTTGAATGGGTATTGTAGTTAGTTCTTACAGACAATTTTTGGGACAATAAGAGTGTGTTGAGTGTTGGAGCTTGAAGACAACCATAGTGAGTTTTGTGGGTATCTTGTTGGATCTGTAGATGCATGGAGAAGCAGGTTATTAGGACCTATGTAGAGTGATATTTTCGTGGAGGAAATTACCCGGAGCAAGGGAGTTTCTTTTATTATAATTCTTGTTATAGTTGAAATTCCTAGATTCCCCAACAAAAAGATTTCCTATCCAACCTATGTTGGAGCCCTAGAGGGAAGTGGGAAGGCTTGAGGGACTACGTGGCAGAGAAGGGGGATTCCATTTCTTGGATTGTGTAGGTTGAGGTGAGAGAGAGAGGGAGCTGATGGATTGGATGGTTGTAGGAATTAGTTTGTTGTGAGTGGACAATAGTCGCCCTTTGGAGACACTCTTCATTGTGGATTCATAGCCCTAGATCGAGGGTGATTTGATGCTTATAATTGGAGAAAAAAATATATGGTTAGGTGGAATGTTTGTCCTCGGTAGTTGGTTTCACATTTGATTAAAATATAATTATTTTATATATGTTCATTATTTTATTTATGGGTTTAAATTGTTGTGCATAAACTCTGTGATCCTGAGTATTTCTATGTTGTTGTCTGTGTATGTTTAATTAGTTGCATTCATATTTATCTGAAATGTTGTTAGATGCATGGAAATTTTTAGCATGTTGCAAGGTGTTGCAACTTGGCACATAAGGCCTATACTTGATATGTTGACCTAATCAACCCAAGCCACCTCAACCTTTAGACTGCAATAAAGATCCTAATTCACCCTATGGAATCTGACGCAAACGTGGTACCACTCTGAAACAAACACGCCACCCAGGCCATGTCTGCTCCCACATGACCTTCTTCTTCTCGGCCCGAAGAACTCTAAGGTTCTTTTGTTTCCCTATCGGGAAATCTTCTCCCACAGTTCTCTCGTGCGATCCCCCTTCCTTGATTTATCGGGGAATCAGAACTCGTGACTTTGCGAGTTCAAAGGTGGAACACTGGGTTCTCGGATCCCCGAGACCCGATGGTCAGTCAACTCACTGACTTTCCTTGAGGGAATTCGCTACTCGCGACCTCGCTACTCGCGAGGTTGAATAACTTCCCCGTCGACTCCCGATATCTGAGGTGCCGAAACTCGTGACCTCTCTCCCTCGTGACTTCGCTTCTCACGAGGTCGAATAACTTCTACGTCAACTCTCGAGGTCCAAGATGTCGAGACTCGCGACCTCGCCCCCTCGCGACTTCGTGATTTCCGTGGCCAAGTTCTCGAGCCTTTTCTCGCGAGGCTCTGATGCACGATCCCACGTGTGGATCCAACGGTCCTCCGCGATCCGGATCCAGCGGCTATTTACCTCCTCGCCTCTCGCATCTTCACGGCTCAGAGTACCCAATGTTGGGCTCTCACCCTGCGAGCTACGAAGTTCACGAGATCCTCGATCTCTGCCACCTGCCTTCTTCAGATGGACGGCTCACAGCCTCCTCGCCACTTCGCCGCTTTGTGTCCTCACGCCTCGCGACTTTTAACACTGGTCTCTCAACCCTTCCACATACGAACTCCCAAGATGCGAGGTTCCACCTATCCACTGGCCAACTCCTGTGGATTCACACTATCCTCGGAGTGGTCGAGATATTGCTTATCATAATATCGCGACTCTCCTTACCAAACTTAGGACACTTTCCTCACGAGGTCTCGATAGGTGATCTCGTGAACAATCCAACGGCCCTGACCGACTTGGATCAATGGTGTTTCCCCTCCTGAGCTTTGAATCCTCTCCACGCCTGCGCTGTAACTACCTTGCACCTCTGGGATATCCAACGGCTCTCGGAACTTCATGAAATATCTTCCAAAGATTTCATCCGTTCGTTCTCCCCTTGAGGATTCTGCGAAATAAAGAAGTGTCTCTCCACGAGACTCGTTTGCTTGCTCGCCAACCTGCGACGCTTTCTTCCGACTTCCAATCGGAAATTTCCCTGCACTTAGCCTTCAGGGAGTTCAAAGGTCTATTCCTCCTGAGATTTTTTTCCACTCTGATTCTTTCGGAGGGACTTGCACACACTCCTCGCGACAATCATTCAACAACTCTCCAGTGTTGAATCCCTTCGACTCTGCGCAACTCCTGCAGGGAAAGTCTTTGATTTCCTTTGCTCAGATTCACAACTGAGACTTCTGCTTCAACCTGCGCACTCCTTGCACGGCTTCAACAACCCACTTCCACTTCTGGGTGAATGAGAACAAAAGTTAAACTACTGAGCCTTCATCAACGCACTCCTTGCGGATGACTTCAACTGCACACCTTGCAGGAATCCTTGCTCAAGTAGAGAAACAATTGAAACTCATTTGCCCTTCCTTTCAGACTTCAGTTTGAAACATGAAATCACATGCACAACATATACAAAGAAAATGCATAACAAGGAAGAAAACATTCATGAGCATAACATCAATACACAGAGAAAACAACACAAACCATGAGCTTGAATCAAAGATTCATTCTATTAATTCAAATGCCTGTACATGGGTGTTCTTCATACAATACTCTCTGCTTGTTCTTCTCTTCTCCTGGGTTGATAATATTACAATGCACAATGAGGGTGTCTATATCCGTTTTTCCCTCTCGGACTCTAAACTATCAAATCTAGACTTAAAATCCTATCTACCAGCATTAACTAGATTAAATGCCTCCTATCTACCAAAGGACGAGAGCTATCCGCTCAAGGTCCATTACAATATACAAGTGCGCCATCTCTTAAATGAGTTCATTAAAGATATGCGCAACAATTTCAAGGCATTTTCAAAAATGTGTGCTGGCTTGTCCAGCTATCTTCCACTTTCGCACTGGCTCGCTTGATGTGCTGGCGATGCTCCTGCATCATACTCCTCGGCTTGAAAAATTTCATGGGCTTCTATCCATGAGTTCTTGCACGGTCTGTCCATGCTTTTGAATCTCTGCTTCAGTCTCCCAACTGGCATCTTCCATTGGATGGCCCTTCCATTTGACCAGATACTCGAAGTATTGCTTCCGCCTGGTCTTTTTGCTCACCCTCTTGTCAAGTATACGTTCCATCTGTGGCTTCTCTGAAATCGGCATCTGCTTCTGCCACTGGATTTCTGGCTGTTCATCACTTCTAGCTCCTGCTTCTTCAACCTTATATGGATATAAGTCTGAGACATTGAATGTCGGAGATATTTCGATCTCATTCGGCAACTCAATTTCATAAGCGTTTTCTCCCAACTTCTTCAGGACTCGGCATGGCCCAATTTTCTTCATTTTCAGCTTGTTGTATGTTCCCCTTGGGAACCTTTCCTTCCTCAGATGTGCCAGAACAAGATCACCAATTTCAAACTGAAGATGTCTTCGATGCTAATCCACTTTGCGCTTATATTTCTGGTTTGATTCCAGCAATCGCTCCTTCACCCTGCTGTGAAGTTCTTCCATCGCCTCTGCGAATTCTTCAGCGCTTGCACTCTTAGTTATTATCTGCTCTGAGTCCCTCAGTTTAGATACTCCTCTTGGTTGCCTGTCGTATACAATCTCAAATGGACTTTTTCCTATGCTCCTGTTCACTGAGTCGTTGTACGCAAACTCTGCCTGTGGCAACACATTGTCCCTAATGTTGTGGTGTTCTGTCACCAAGCTTCTTAATAAATCTACCAGACTTCTATTTACCACCTCTGTTTGGCCATCCGTTTGTGGATGATAGGAAGAACTAAACATCAATTTAGTTCCCATCTTCTTCCAGAGTGTCCTCCAGAAATGTCCAATGAATTTCGTATCCCTGTCCGATACTATGCTTTTGGGTAACCCATGAAGTCTAACAACCTTTTTGAAAAACAAATTTGCGATATGAGTCGCATCGTTGGTCCTCTGACATGGGATAAAATGTGCCATTTTGGAAAACCTTTCAACCACCACAAAGATCAAATCATATCCTTTTTTCATCCTCGGTAATCCCAGTACGAAATCCATGTTGATTTCATCCCACGGCCTCTCAGGTATGGGTAATGATTGATAGAATCCTGCATTCCACTTCCTGCCCTTTGAATGCTGGCAAATTGTACATCTGTCAACAAACTTCTTGACTTCCGACCACATTCCTGGCCAAAAGTATGCTTCGCTCAGCTTTGCAAATGTCTTGTCGTGGCCAAAATGTCCTGCCAATCCACCACTGTGTTTCTCTTTTAGCAGATTCTCCCTCATGGAGTAATTCAGAATACACAGTTGATTGCCTATGAACAACGATCCTTCCTGGATCATATAATCTATCCATGGGCTTCTGTCTCTGAGAACTGGATTCTCAGTTGTTTCATATGCTTCTGCAAAATCTGCATCACCTGCATACATGTCCCTAAGATTTTCAAAACCCAATGTCTTGACTTGGAATTCCTGTAGCAACAAACACTTCCTGCTCAAAGCATCAGCCACTTTGTTAGCAGTACCTGAAATGTGTTTAATTACAAATGTAAAATTCTACATATACTCTACCCATTTAGCATGTTTCTGATTCAACTTCTCCTGTTGAGTCACAAACTAGAATGCATGATTATCACTATACAGAACAAATTCTTTCGGGATCAAATAATGCCTCCACTTCTTCAACGCCTGTATGATAGCATAAAATTCTTTGTCATACGTGGAGTATTTCAGTTTTTCTTCATCTGGCTTCTCACTGAAATATGCAACTAGTCTGTCTTCCTGACTCAAGACTACTCCTATAGCAAACCCGCTTGCATCACATTTCACCTGAAATGTCTTCATGAAATCCGGTAACACCAACACTGGTTGTTCCGTGATCTTCCACTTCAATAGATTGAATCTCTTTTCTGCCTCTTCAGTCCAATGAAAATATTTATGTCTCTTCTTGACAGTATCCATCATTGTTGCGCTAATTCCACTGAAATTCCTGATGAATTTTCGGTAGAAACTAGCCAGTCCATGAAAACTTCTCACCTTGAAAACATTTCTCGGTGATGGCCAATTTTTAATTACCTCTACTTTACTTGGATCCATCTTTAATTCATTTTCCGATATGAAAAATCCCAAGTAAATGAGTTCTATCTTCATAAATGAAGATTTCCTCATGTTGATTAACAACTTCTCTTACTGTAGCTTCCTCATTACTGCAGCTAAATGCTTCAGATGCTCTTCTTTTGTTTTTCTGAAAATCAATATGTCGTCCAGATAAACAATGACAAAATTACCAATGAATTCCTTCAGCACTTCATTCATCAACCTCATAAAGGTACTCGGTGCATTCGTCAAGCCAAACGGCATGACTAGCCATTCATACAACCCTTCGTTGGTTTTGAAGGTTGTCTTCCATTCATCACCTTCCCTCATGCGAATCTGATGGTATTCGCTTTTCAAATCAACCTTTGAAAAAAAAAATTCTCCACTTAAACAGTCCATCAAGTCATCCATCTGTGGCAATGGAAACCTGTACCTAATGGTTATCTTGTTAATGGCTCTGGAGTCTGTACACATTCTCCAACCTCCATCTTTCTTCGGACTGAGTACTGTTGGAACGACACACGGACTTAAACTTTCCCTGATCAGTCCTTTATCCAATAGTTCCTGCACCTGCCCTTTGACTTCTTCGTTCTCCTGCGGCGTCAACCTGTACACAACTTTGTTCGAAAAACTGGCCCCTGGTATGAGGTCTATATGATGACTCACACTCCTCATCGGTGGTAACGAATGAGGTAATTCGTCTAGCACTATGTCAACGAACTCTTCCAGCAGTTCCTGAATTTCTTCCGGCAAATCATCCACTCTTGTGCTGGTCAAAACAATTTTTGGTTTCTTGACCACAAAGAATTGTGGATCTTCCTTCTTCTTTACTTCCGCCAGAAGTTCCTTCCCACTCATGAGAAGTACAGTATTTCTCGGTTCTGGTTTTACCTCTTTGTCTTTAATTGGAAGTAGCATATGTGTTCTTCCATTCTTCTCCAAAGTATACATATTCATCTTCCCATCATGAATTACGTTCCTGTCATATTGCCATGGTCTGCCTAGCAATAAATGACATACATCCATAGGAATAACATCACAGAGTATTTTATCATTGTATCCTCCTATCTTGATGTCAACTAAGCACTATTTGGTGACACTTACCTGTTGTCCCTTCTGTAGCCATGAAACTTTGTATGGACTCGGGTGATCAGTTGTCTCCAATTCTAGTTTCTCCACCATCTCGGTTGAAACGAGATTATCTGTGCTTCCACTGTCCACGATAACCTTTCATTTCCTGTCTTTGGTCTTGCATATGGTTCTGAATTTTTTTTTTCTCTGAGCTCTGTCCTCCACCTCCTTCTCGGGTGTTAAGAGAACCTTACGCATCATCAACGACCTTCCATTTTCTGCGTCTTGTGCTTCAGCAACTCGCCTCTGTGCCTCGGCGATGTGAGCTTCTCCTCCATCCTTCTTCCTATCTAGAAAGTCAACTGCCTTGTGTCCATTCTGTTAGCGATAATTCTTGTCATGGGTTCGAGAGCATTCGGGTCTACGAGTTGCACGAAATGCTTAAGCGCAGTACGGGAGAATTCCTGTTTTTTCCAAGTAGCAGGTCAAGCGAGCGGGAAAAATGTCGTTGGCAGCATCCAAAGTCTATTTTGCGAAGAAGATCAACAGTCGGTGGGTAATTGCAGTCAGTCGAGTCACGCCAAGTATAGCGCAGAAGTTTTCAAAGAGGATGACGGTCAAAAGTCTCCGTGGAGAACTCGCGAAGTAGCGAGGGCCGTTGATCGCGATCAGTTGATGCATGGGTTCATTTCTTGAACTCGGGGTTCGTGAGTTCAGAGGGCGGACCATATCCTTTGGTTGCGCGAGATCGCGAGACGCGAAGTAGCGAGAAGACAGGAGCCGTCCATCTGGGAGGACAGGTGGCAGAGATCGGTGATCTCGCGAACTCGAGAGTTCGCAGGGTAAAGACCCAAGTATTGGGTACTCAAGTCGCGAGGAAGCGAGAAGAGAGAAAGTGGATAACCGTTGGATCTGGATCAAGGAGAACTGTTGGATCCGCACGTGGGATCGTGCATCGAAGTCTCATAAGAAAATACCCAAGGAATTGGCCGCGAGGATCGTGAGGTTGCGAGGTTGCGAGATTTCGACCGTTGGAGGACAGGTGGCCATAACAAAGCAGTGAAGTGGAATACAGGTGGCAGAAGCCTCGGGATCTCGCCGCGATAAGTCTCGAAGTATTTGTATTTAGATCCGCGAGACGCGAAGTGTCGAGGGCATCCCGACCTGGGCCCACAGCATCACCGAGGAGATCTCAGTCGTCCATCTGAAGCGGACACCTGGCGCGCAATTGGGGCTCCTCGCTTCCTCGCCTCTTGCATCTCTAAAGATCGAGGACCAGCCTCCTCCCAACCGCGAGTCACAAGGTGCTGAGGGCATCCCGGCCTGGGTCCATAGCTTTTCCGAGAAGATCTCAGTCGTCTGTCTGAAGCGGACACCTGGTGCGCGATTGGGGCTCCTCGTTCCCTCGTCCCTCGCAAGTTTGAAGCATGAGGAGCAGCCTCTTCCCATTCACGAAACGTGAAATGACGAAAGTGCCTTTGAAGATAGTTACAGGGTCACAGCCCGTGGTCACTTGGAGGGTGATGGAAAGAATTGTGCAAAGGGCCAAAGCGCCCGGTTTGGTTGCAGAAAGGATCACTGTGTTCTTCAGATGCCAGTTCAGCTTGATCTCGATACTATTTCTCGCTCGGAGTAAATGAAAGGTAAG
This sequence comes from Picea abies, assembly GCA_900067695.1. Classification (NCBI taxonomy): domain Eukaryota; kingdom Viridiplantae; phylum Streptophyta; class Pinopsida; order Pinales; family Pinaceae; genus Picea; species Picea abies. The sequence continues at coordinate 24,039 of CBVK0101073789.1, forward strand.
GAGGGGTAGTTGAAACCTCTCCTCAGTCATTAAGTGAAAAGCATGGAGGGCCTGGCGAATGGTCTGCTCGAGAAGGTCCTGTGTACCCAACTTTTCAGAAAAGCCATGCCGAGTTCTCGACCAGCCGGAGGAGGCCTGCACACGCTATATCAGCATTTACTAGCCCAGCTACTCCCCCTGCAGGAGCCATGCGCAGTTAAGGAAGCGTCTGGCAGAGAAAGCTCGTCCGATTTTGGCTGAAGGGACACCAAGCTTCAGATAGTTGCTCGTGCCTCTGTGAGGCAATTTTCTTTGAGTATATAAACTCAATCTTTGTAATTTGTAAGGTATCGATGGTTGAGCAAAGCTCTCGGTTGTAAAGTTTTAATGAAGCACTGTTATTCTGGTTATGTATAGACTTTTGAGACTTCTTGCCTTATGAACGATGGTTTCTTTTACATCTTTGTTATACTGTGTCAGAACAGCTCGGAATTGGAGGATCTCGTCGAGTTGTAGTTGTTATAGGATGATGTTGTAATGGATCACTGTAACAGTTACATTGTCTCTGATCAATTCTTGTGATTTTCCTTAACGCTAAGTGACTTGGAATTGGAGGATCCAGTCAAGTCCCCTTTCAGTTTCTTGAGACCCTAAACCAAGAGGATGTTGCATTCAGAGTCTTTCCCCTGCAAACCGCTGGAAGCCTGTCGCCTAGAGCTGTTTGTTCACCTTTCTTACTAAGTCTTCCCCCTTGTTCATTTTTTAATCAACCCACTGGCAGAAGTTAGGATTCCAGACCTCCTTTGTTCTTTGCGTACCAGATACAGTCCCTGAGTTAGAGCGATGTTTCCTCGAGTCTTTATCTCCATTTGATCATCCCTTTATAAACAAATTGTGACATTAAACTAATGGGTGTCGGGCTCTACTCCTGTAAGCAATCCAGGAGTGACTTCCGACGCTAACATTTCTGGCGCCGTTGCCGGGGACGAAGTTGAAGATTTTCCCTAGGCAAAACGAGATTGAGCCTCTGATTCTGAAGGTGCATTAGACATCAGAGCCCTTCAAGATTGCTACTGTGCACCTAGCGAATCCACTGTGGCGACTCCATTGTTTCCACATCACTGTTTCAGCTGTGACTACTGTTAGCACACCTGAAAGCTGACCCTAAGGAGCTTTCTTGAGAAGGTTTCAGCAGCTGCTTTCTCAGCCTGAGAAGCTTCATGGGGTAACAAAAATGTTAAGATCTGGCATTTGATGGTGAACAAGGACCAGACACACTTGAAGCTGCGCATCTTTCACCTGACGAATCCATGATTCGAGGATCGATTGGTGACTCCACTGATTCATATGGAGAAAATTCTGGCTCAAAGGTTTTCTTTTTGTGACTTTTCTCAGATAGTTGGTTTTCCTAATGCACTTCCTGATAGAGACCAATGGGAAGATTTCCTCCCTGAATTTCATGCAACAAGTTGGGAGGAACCAGCTGAGCATTTACTGGACTTCCATGAGGCTATCCACCGACACAATATCACGCATGAGGATGTCCAGATTAAGCTCTTCAGGTATTCATTGAAGGGAGCTTCTCTTGAATGGTGTCGGTCTCTTCCCGCTGCAAGCATCCGCTCTTTAACAGGCTTTCATACAACTTTCAATTCATTTTGTAAAGACTACTATCCAGTTGATGGTTTGTTTGAAAACTGTTGTGAGGAGTTTTCTTCGCTTCAGGAAGCCTCTGTTGGCCCTGAAGACCAGGTCCATGATGAAGCCCTTACTGTGGAGGAAAGAATCTGCTGTGAAAATATAGAGGTGTTGGACGATAGTAATTGTGTTAGCCCCAGAACGGAAGCATCTGACATCATATCAAATGCATCTGTTCTTTTAGATGTTCATGAAGATCAACATGCCTCTTGTGGAGATTATGAGTTTGCAAAGCAGATGTGGTCCATGGTAGATGGCTCACCTGAGTATCGGGTTGAAGCAGATATTCCTAGCAGCCCTGCTTCTGAGGACGGAGGCCTTCCCATTTTTAAAGAAGAAATTATTGTGAAAGCGGTTTCCCCTCTTTTTCTCCAGGGGGTTTCTCACGATATATGTTGACCTGGGATTAAAGAGAAAAAGATTACATGTGAGCAGCCAGAACCAGTAGGTCCCACTATCCCTAAAATGAAATTTTTTGACGAGATCACTGTTCTGGAGGAGGTTCATATCAATGAAGGACAACCCCTCTTTGATATATATTATAGTGATGACGAGCAACAATCTTATCCCACTTTTGATCACTATAGAGATACTGAAGAGCTAGTCGGCAAACAGAACCACCCCATGGTCTCTATTTATGATGAATACGAATCGGACCTAGGGGAGACCGAACCAGAGGAGCAGAATATTTCCTGTCTAGAGCCAGTCAGCGAGCAGCCACCGCCCGAGAGCAACGAGCCTACGTCAGTTGTCCACCATCAACCTGTGATTATCAGAGATATTCAACTACAGGTGAACAACTGTGTAGCAGAGGAGGGTGTCTGTCGCCCATTTTCTGCAATTTTCCACTCATTCTATGACTCTGTCCGCAAGTACATGGAGTGGCATTTCTCGTATGCCTTGGAGCCGCCCTATTCCATCTCAACTCCACCCTGTAAGGAGGAGTTGAAGAGTGTAACTGCTCTACTGTCACGGTTACACCATCCGTTGATGATCATCGACAGAAGGAAGGAGCTTCTATCCAGGAAGCTGCTTGAATGACTATGGTGGAAGTTTTCTTTCACCTAGCCCCATGTAAAGGCTTTTATTAATTTAGGATTGTACATAAATAAGCTCCTTGGAGCGTCTATGTTTAGTTTGTTTGGTTTTGTTTACTTTTCGACATATATTTCTCAGCAGGAGGTTTGAGCTTGACTCCATAGCCCAATAGCAAGGCACTGAAGCTGCAGAAGGAGTTCTTAGAGCATCACAGGGACGACTCTATCCCCCATGGATCTTATGTTAGCGATAATTCTTGTCATGGGTTCGAGAGCATTCGGGTCTGCGAGTTGCACGAAATGCTTAAGCGCAGCACGGGAGAATTCCTGTTTTTTCCAAGTAGCAGGTCAAACGAGCGGGAAACATGTCATCAGCAACATCCAAAGTCTATTTTGCGAAGCAGATCAACGGTCGGTGGGTAAATGCAGTCAGCCGAGTCACGCCAAGTATAGCGCATAAGTTTTCAAAGAGGAGGACGGTCAGAAGTAGTGAGGGTCGTTGAACGCGATCAGTTGATGCGTGGGTTCATTTCTTGAACTCGGGGTTCGTGAGTTCGGAGGGCGGACCATATCCTTTGGTTGCGCGATATTGCAAGACGCGAAGTAGCGAGAAGACATGAGCCGTCCATCTGAGGAGGACAGGTGGCAGAGATCGGTGATCTCACGAACTCGGGAGTTCGCAGGGTAAAGACCCAAGTATTGGGTACTCAAGTCACGAGCACGCGAGAAGCGAGAAAGTGGATAATCGTTGGATCTGGATCAAGGAGAACCGTTGAATCCGTACGTGGGATCGTGCATTGGAGTCTCATAAGAAAATACCCAAGGAATTGGCCGCGAGGATCGCGAGGTTGCGAGGTTGCGAGATTTCGACCGTTGGAGGACAGGTGGCCATAACAAAGCGACAAAGTGGAATACAGGTGGCAGAAGCCTCGGGATCTCGTCGCGAGAAGTCCCAAGGTATTGGTATTTAGATCCGCGAGACGCGAAGTGCCGAGGGCATCCCATCCTAGGCCCACAGCATCGCCGAGGAAATCTGAGTCATCCATGAGTTCATTAAAGATATATGCAACAATTTCAAGGCATTTTCAAAAATGTGTGCTGGCTTGTCCAACTGTCTTCCGCTTTCATGTTGGCTCACTTGATGTGATGGCGATGCTCCTGCATCAGAATCCCTTATTTCCCAACAAGACGACCTAAAGATAGTCATGTTAGATATTCTATACCTATTGACAGGTGTCATGAAAAGGGCCCCAACACAATGATGAATACATACATGAGGAACATATAAAACTTTAGAGCAAGCTTGAAATCTATTTGCTACAAGCAAAGTTTGAGAAATCCATTTGTTCACCTTCTTGGCTACAATGAGGCCTGAAAGGTAAAATGAATCCCTGTAAACTTGAATACCTAACCGTGTTGAATCTAAGGGTGGCACTTAATAATAAGCTAGTATAGAATGACCTCTTGCGCCAGCCAAAAACTAGATCAAAGTGTTGACCCCAAGTTGAAGTGTTGGTCTATCATGTTGTATGAAATGACCTAAGGGAGAACATTTATAGTCACTTTACACATGATGTACATATCTATATATGCAACAAAAGTTATGTAAAGGTTGGTTTTCCATTTTACATCAATTTATTTTGATAAACTAACTAATTTCATAACACAGTAATGAAATAACAGTAACTTCTGTAACATTCAAGAAATTTTACTAATTTAACTCATTCACATGCAATTTCGTCAATATAATAAGATTTAATAACAAATTAATTCAAAACAATGCATAATTCTTACTTGAACCTGATGCTACTATTTGCTCGTCGCTTGCTTCCTTCCCGCTTATTTAGAACACTACCCAAAACCGACCTCCCTGCCGACTAGTTAGCTCCTAGCCCTAGGATATCAACGGATATTCTAGCCCTCCGTGCCCAAAAACCCCAGCAACCCCTGGTGCACTGTGTAAATTCCACTCCAAATTTCCCTCTGCCAATTCCCCCGCTCTCCAAAATTCATCCCCCAACTCCCGTAGCATAATCCTCCCCCCCCCAAACTCCTTTCCCCCCTTATCCCTCCTTCACCGACTTCCCTTCATTTACTCCCTTACCTAATATCTTATCCCATTATTAAATATCTTATCCCATTTATTAAATATCTTATCCCATTATTAAATATCTTATCCCATTTATTAAATGCTTCCATTTTCGGGAACGTAACTTAAATTAATAATATATTTTATTATCCACCTTTATTTATTTACCATATTGATTAATGAGTTAATAATACTTAAATTAATCATAATCAAGAATAACTAATTAATAACAAATAATTAATTAAGGTTATTTTAATAAATAAATATAGTTTAGCTAATCTTTTAGGATTACATTATTAAATTAATTATAATTTATAATCAAGGGTCGCTACATACTCCCACTCTTCAGGAAACTTCGTCCCGAAGTTAAGGTATCTTATGGTACAAAGAACAAGAACATGGTTCACACATTCCTAACAACTAACCGACACTATCAGTAAGTAAGTCAAGAAAACTCATACATACTAGTGTATATGTACAAGAAATGTATGTGTAGCTAGTACATACAATTCTCGTACATGTACTAATAATCAAACTTTCATCCTTTAGTATTTTATGTATGCATCCAATCCAGTCAGCAAGACTAGTCTTTTAAAAGACAACAATCAATTAATTGTGTGAGAATTCGTTTAATCACAATTGTCCGGTTCAATAATTTATTTTAAACAACTATGGTTTAGTTATATAATAATGAATATTCATATATACACATTTTTCTTCATCAAACCCCACCACAAGACAGATCTCCATATAGTCTCAACTATTCTACTTATCTTTCCTCCCTAACCTACTTCCAACTCCATTCCTATCCGTCCTCTGCTAGACTATCTTGGAGCGTCAACTATACTAACCTAACTCCAAATAGAACCCATAAGTGGAAGTGTCGCTATCTCGACCAAGCTTCCCTAGCAGGCAACTAACAGTCATCATCACACGACCTGGGGAGCGTGACTAGCACCGTTCTCCCATGACTTCAGGTTTCGGAGGATACACGGTGGGAAATGCCTCCACCCCTCCTAATCAGATCTAGGGTCCACCCCTACGATGGCCCACCCTATAATGGAGGATACACGGTGGGAAATGCCTCCACCCCTCCTAACAGAACCAGGGTCAACACCCTACAATGGAATAATAATTAAGGGTCATTACATACACCCACCCTTCAGGAAACTTCGTCTCGAAGTTAAGGTATCTTATGGTACAAAGAACAAGAACATGGTTCACACATTCATAACAAGTAACCGACATTATTAGTAAGTAAGTCAAGGAAACTCATACATACTAGGGTATATATACAAGAAATGTATGTGTAGCTAGTACATACAATTCTCGTACATGTACTAATAATCAAACTGTCATCCTTTAGTATTTTATGTATGCATCCAATCCAGTCAGCAAGACTAGTCTTTTATAAAAGACAACAATCAATTAATTATGTGAGAATTTCTTGAATTACAATTATTTGGTTCAAAATTTCATTTTAAACAATTGTGGTTTAGTTACATATTAATGAATATTCATTTATACACATTTTCTTCATCAAATCCCCACCACAAGACATATCTCCACATAGCCTCAACTATTCTACTCATCCTTCCTCCCTAACCTACTTCCAACTCCATTCCTATCCGTCCTCTGCTAGACTATCTTGGAGCGTCAGCTATACTGACCTAACTCCAAATAGAACCCGTAAGTGGAAGTGTCGCTATCTCGACCAAGCTTCCCTAGCATGCAACTGACAGTCCTCATCACACGACCCGGGGAGCGTGAACCAGCACCATCCTCCCAGGACTTCAGGTTTCGGAGGATACACGGTGGGAAATGCCTCCACCCCTCCTAATCAGATCTAGGGTCCACCCCTACGATGGCCCACCCTATAATGGAGGATACACGGTGGGAAATGTCTCCACCCCTCCTAGCAGAACCAGGGTCAACACCCTACAATGGAATTTACAGTGACACCGTGTTGCTGGAGGTTTTGTCATCGTTTATTTGGTTTTGGGTAGTTCCGTTACCTGAAATCATGCACTGATCCACATATCATAGCAATGCATCTAAACCAATATAAATTTCCAAATAAAATATTCATACCATAATGTTTCTCAGTCAGTGTTCCTGATATACACTTTCATCATCATTATTCCTTGGCTATTTCATAGCCCATAACCTGCAGATTAGTCTGTAACACAAACTCATACATTTCTATGCATTATCATCATGTAATTGCCTACTAGCATCATTTCACTTTGGTATCTTTGTACCGATAAGTTAACATCAAGTTTTCCAATTAGAAATAGATCTCATAATATCCCGTAATTCAATTTCGACACTCATTCACAAGATTATCATTTACTCAAACTAGATTGCATAATATCCCACATCATCCTAACAACATTTAAACATTCATTCAATTCACATTTTCACAATGTGTCGCAGCATATACATCATCAATAACATTTACACATTCGTAAAGTTTACATCCACATAATAGATCGCATTACATACATCATCATCAATAACATTTAAACATTCATAAAATTTACATCTATGTAGCAGATCGCATCATATACATCATCATCAAATAACATTTAAACATTCATAAAAGTTCATAACTGTTAAAGTTTAAGAGTATCACTTAATAGTTTCATGGTGATTAGAAAATAAAGTATATAATCCTCAGGTAGTCTTGGCTGTCTAAGTCAAAAGGTGGTGTTACATACACCCCACCTTTGAGAAACATGTTCTCGAGGTGGTCAAAATAGTGAGGGATAATCTCGCCGTAGTGTCTCGGCATCTTCCCAAGTAGCAGATCCTGGACTATACTTGTCCCACTGGACCTTAACTTGGTCTACTAGACGGTTCCTGAGCTGTCGGACTCTACGGTCCAATATGCGTAATGGTTCTACCGTGAGGGTTCCCATGTCCGACACCTGCAATTCCTTCCAATTTAGTCTATGTGATTCATCAGCAACATAATGACGTAAAACAAATACATGAAATACATTATGAGTTTTATGCAAGTGGGGTGGCAGTATGAGACGATAGGCAACATGTCCAATTTTCTCTTGGATCCTGAATGGTCCTATAAATCGAGGTGACAACTTTGTCCCCTTCCCGAACCGTATGGTACTCTTATTAGGCCTGATACGAATGAAAACCTGGTCTCCCACTTCATAACTTCGGTCGGTCTTGTGTGCATCTGCATAGCTTTTCTGTCTATCCTGTGCTTCCTTTAATCTCTGCCTAATCTGAATCACTTGTTCCTCCATTTCCTGAATCAATTCTGGCCCAACTGTTATTCGGTCTTCTAGTCTATTCCAACTCAAAGGTGTTCTGCATGGCCTCCCGTACAAAGCTTCGTAGGGCAGCATTCCAATGGAACTATGATAACTGTTATTGTAGGCAAACTCTACCAATGGTAGGTACTTCTCCCACTGGGTCTAATTATCCATTACATACATCCTAAGCATGTCTTCCATGACTTGATTTACCCTCTCAGTCTGTCCATCTGTTTCAGGATGATAAGCTGTGCTTAAGTTCAACTGAGTCCCCAACGCTGACTGTAAACTTGTCCAAAATCTAGAAGTGAATCTGGAGTCCCTATCTGAAATGATCTTCTTAGGTATTCCGTGCAAACGGATAATCTCATTTACAAACACACGTGCCACATCAGTGACATCGTAAGTGTCTCTAACCGGAATAAAATGA
>CBVK0101073830.1:0-13225 GCA_900067695.1 Picea abies
CATAGACTAGGAAGAAAGGGGAGTTACCAATGGATGACTTGGGAGTCACTCTATCATCCCATAAGGAGTTCCAAAGAGTGAGGTGCCAATTTCTTTGATGATCGTTGACAATTTTCTTGAGAATTTTAATAAGGTTCTTATTAGTCGATTCTACAAAACCGTTCCCTTGTGGGTAGTAATTAGTTGAATACTTAACCTTAATATTTTGTTCTAGAGAGAATCTAGTCAATTTAAGAGAAGAAAAATACTTGGCATTATCAAAGACTAATGAGTCACGAATTCCAAACCTCGTGATGATATGGGATTCAAGGAACGAAGTCACCTGATTTTCGTTGATAGCCTTCAAGGGAATTGCTTTGCTCCATCTAGTGAAATAGTTGGTACCTTTCAAGATGTATTTGTGCAGTTGGGAGGAGTTGGGATTTATTTCCCCAATCACTTCCAACCCCCACTATTGAAAGGGGCCTTCGATGACTATAGGCTATAGGGGGAAGGCCATTTTTTTTCTCCCCCGGCTGACATTTTGCACTGCTGGAATTTCCTTGCATATGTGTGAGAATATTTGAATATAGAGGGATAATAGTATCCAACTTTGAGGATTTTGTGAGAGGTGGTGTCTCCACCGTAATTTCCACCAGTCGTTCCATCATGGAGTTCAGATAATACTCTTTTTTCATACCTTGTTTCAACAAACCTCAGAAAAACACCATCATAATTTTTTCGGTATAGAATTCCTTGGATGATATAATATTGAGAAGACTTGAGTCTGAGGATCCTTTTCTTCTTGGGATCAAGATAATATAGGGCTGACCCATGAGTTAGGTAATATTTCATTTCATAAAAACATTGGTCTGGGTTGACCGGGATGTAACAAATATCTCTTGCATATAGTTCTTGATCCCGATACATAGCATCTTCATGTGTTCCATCGCTCATCGATTCCACAACGAGTTTGCATATCCCCTATCCCTTAACGATTTTCGCAGGATTAATCTCTAGGTCGTATACCTGTAGAGATGTAATCCAATTAGCTCATTTTTATGCTAAGTCTTTCTGTACCAATAGATTCCTAACAATAGGGTAAGGAACAATAACTTTGGTCTTAGATTTTAGTAAAAATGGCTTGAAGTGTTTGACAAATTTAAACACATCATAGGCTTGTTTATCTACTTTCAGGTAGTTCAACTCTTCCCCTTGTAAGCCAGAACTCATGAAAGCTACGGGGAACTCATGAAAGCTATGGGGAATTCATATCCTTCTTGGTTCTTTTGCGTTAAAACATTTGTGAATGCGATATCTGACGCGAAGGTGTAGAGGATGAACTCTCAACTAAAATATGGGCTTAACAATGCAGGATCTTGTGCTATGTCTGTTTCCATCTTATCGAAAGATTCTTTTTCTTTAGATCCCCATTTGAATTCGACATTATTTTTTATCATGTCTTGCATGGGTTTCACTGTTTCATAAAAACTAGGGATGAAACGTCTTACAAAGTTTATCCTTCCCATGAATGACTACATGGATTTCTTATTGTGAGGGGGAGAGATATTTGCAATTGCTTCAATTATCTCAGGTTCGATTTTCATACCATTCTTGGAAACAATGAAGCCTAGTAGTTTTCCTTCATCAACAACAAAAACAAATTTCTTGGAATCTTCTCCGTCCCTTGAAAATATAGTAACATCATCGAGATACAACACAACACACTCTCCAAGTAGACCCCTGAAGGAAATGTCCATGGCCCTCTGGAATGTTTCTTTGGAATTGGTGAGACCAAATGACATCTTCTTGTAACTGTATGTTCCACACTTGGTCCTAAAACCTATTTTCATTTTATCATCATGGGCCACTAAGACTTGGTTGTAACCCAAAAAAACATCTAAAAGGGAGATCATCTTTGAGCCAGATACACACTACAAGATTTGTTCCATCGAGGGCATTAGATAATTGTCTTTCTCTAAGGCTTTATTCAGATTCCTGAAATCAATATAAAACCTTATATCCCCATTCTTTTTCCTTACTGGCACTAAGTTGGAGATCCACTACATATGTATGACTGGGAATATAATCTTGGCAACCAACAACTTATTCAATTCTGCTTTGACTTGAGGCTCAAGGATGGGGTGCATCTTCCTCAATTTTTGTTGAAATGGTTTCATCATAGGCTTCATGGGAATTATGTGTTGTATGATTTTGGTGTCATAAGTCTTGAGATCCTCATAGGTCTAGGAAAATATGTCTTTGCATTCTTGGAATAATTTGACGTAAGCCTGTTTTTCTTCGAGAGAACAATTTTTTCCCAGATTAATGTTTTGAGGCGTGGTATTTGTCCCCAAGTTCACCACTTCAAACTGCATAGATGACTATTGGTTTTGAAATTTATGACTTTCTTGAATTTGTCTTGTAGATCATAGAGTTTTTCCAATCTCACCACGTTCCTTGGGATACCGTTGGTTAAACTTGATGTGCAGTTTGATTGAGCTGGGTCAGTAGTATATGAATTCACCAGCTGGTCGTGTTGGCCTTCATCAATGATAGAGTCTTTGAAAGTATCTTTGAGGTGTAAGAAATTTATCAGTTGCTGGTCATCAAAGACTCTCCGATTAGCGATATTGTCGAGAATTGAAGGCTTGTATAAAAGTAAAACAGAAAAAGTGTCAGGCATCAATCCATCTGAGGGTATTAACCTAGATTTCACATTGGATAGCAAATCAGTGTCACAGTTTAGTGAACGAGGTATCGAACTAATATTAAATGCAACAAAATATTTGATCAATTCCCAAACCTCAAGTTGATAGTGTTTCAAATGACTCAAAAGACATTGAATGGTGTTCCTTACCTGTTTTATGATAATTTCAGAATCACCAAATACCTTGATTTTCTCATCTTTCAAATCTACTACCTTTCTTAACCCCTGCAACAAGGCTTCATATTCAACAATATTATTGGTGCATGTGAATTCTTTTTTTTTTCATTTGTTAATTTGTCTGGACCTATTGGCTGCAGGATTAACCTGTGGCTTGAGAAACCACGACTCAGGGGCATCTAAGCCGTCAAAATCACCCAGGGATTGCACCCGCCCTGAGCCACACCAACCCTTAACATGGTTGGATTTTTTGTCCCTGCAGGTTTTTTTGTCCCCGCAGGTTTTGAACTGGTGACTTTAACAACACGGAGTGGCTTAATAACACACTCCCTCACCGACTGTCCTACACCTTGGGGATGATGCATGTGAATTCTAGTTTGCATGCGATTAATGTTTTTCTTCTTGTCAGATATTTCAATATGCAACCAACACCTGCAACTTCTAAAGATTTGGATCCATCAAAAAATAATTTCCACATGTTATAAGGATCCCCTTTCTTTGTCGCAACATTTGATTTTAAGTTTTCATATTTTGTTTGTTTTGGTGGGGTTAGTAGAGTTAACCAACATTTCTAATCTATCCCTAGAAACTATGTTAGGTTGCACATCAGAGGAACTGTTAGTCTGATCTATTATATTATAGTTGGGCTCAACAATTTGGGTGCAATGAAGTATTTCAGATTGTGTGTTAGATTCTGCAAGAGATGATGTTTCAGCTATGAAATTCCCAAAAAATGTTTCATACAAATAATTACCCAAAATTGAATTGTTAAACATTACTAGTTCATTTGGGTCATTCAGGTCAATAACAACATGTTTCATATACATTTACCTGTCAATCCTGATCTGATTCATTTTACCATTATAAGGGAGCCATAAATGAGACCAATCAGTAGAAAAGTAGCCATTCAATGTAGCTGACCAATCTAGACTTAAAATCATGCCATAGTTGTCAGGTATGTCTACAACTATTATATCTATAGTCTGATGAACTTTTGGATTAGCATACATCCTGATCAAGACTTTTTTCAATTCCCCAATAACTTTAACTTTGGTTCTGTCTAACTGAATAATATGAATTTCAGATGGTTAATGTTTGAAATTAAGCTTCTCATAGAACTTTAGGGGCATGCCATTAGATGAGGCTCTTGAGTCTTCCATGCAGTTATGGACATTCTTATTGAAGATTTTGAAAGTAATGAGGAAAGGGGGGGGTGGTAGATATGGATCTTTGACCAGTTAGGAACACATTAGTTGCTACTTTAATTTTATATGGAGTGTTAGTTTTATAAGAGCTTACCTTGGTTGTTCCCTTCTTTGTTCCAACGTTATCTTTCTTTGTGCCAGGGGAAGTTTTCCCTTACAGAGTTTTGATAAAAGTTTCATGAATTTGTCGAATATTCATAAGCTCAAACAAGGAAATGTTAACTTTCATCTTCTTCAGATCTTCTAGGAAATCATATTCCAACCTAGCCAAGGGTGTGGAAGAAATATTGGGTTTTGGTGTTTGATCAATCATTTTAGGGTTGGAAGATGTAAATATTGGGTTTTGGTGTTTGATCAATCATTTTAGGGTTGGAAGATGTGGTCTTGGAGGAATTGGGAGTAGTATTGGTTAGAGAAGATGGTTGTTTGGAAGTGGGAATGGTGGGAGTAGGATTAGTGGTACTATGGGTGTCATCAATGGTCTTCTTACTAACACTCCTTGTGGTAAAAACATTTTTTGACATGTGTACCTCTTCATCTTCTTCCTCATCCTCACCATAAGAAATATCCCAAAACAAATTTAACTGTTGTTCTATAGGCTCATGCGATTCCTGAGGTTGTTCTTGTTGTTCCCGAATTTCTTCTCCTCTTCATCAGCTTTAGTCATATTCTTCGTTGCCCAAGTTTGGAGATCCTGGACAATATCTTTCATGTTAATGCCTTCCATCTGAGAAAAGGTGGTTTTTTTGGTTGGTGGCATGTTTTTATATTTCTTGGGGGGGAACCTAATTTTTTTTTTCTAGATAGAGGATCCTTCACCACCACCTTTTTTCAACTCTATTAGATCATTGGATAACTTATTTATGATCCTATGAAGAGATTCCATATTCATTGAATCATAAGGCTTCTTATCTTCGCTGGATTTAGATACAGATGTTTTACCCTTACCTTTGTCTTTAGAAGGATCAATGTTAGAACTTCCTTTTAGACTCATTGTATTCTTCTCAAACTTAAGGGCTTCTTGGAAAGCTTCTTCTAGAGTGCCTTTCTTGAAGTTTTTTACATACATGGCCATGGACATGGGTAAAATAGAGGTGTATAATTAAATAGTTACATATTCATCAGGTTTTGAGGCACATGGGATTCGTTTTAACAGAGTAAGGAAACTTTGATTGTAATCAGTAACCAATTCTTTCCAATCCCTATGGACTCTTGCGAGTTCAAAAACTTGGGTGGCTGGTGTTTTGTTTTCCCCAAACTTCCTAAGAAAAGTGGTTTCAAAAGTTCTCTAATTTGCAATGGAGGCTTCTTCTAGAGAGAAATACAAGGTGGAAGCTTTCTCTTCAAATGTTAGGGGAAACAAATGGAAGACGACATCTCCATGTCGAATTATCTATAACCTAATAGCCAACATGAATTTCTTCACATGGTTTTCAACTGAATCTTTTTTTTCATGATCGAATTTTGGCAGGAACTTCTCAAGGTGTTTGGGCATGTCATGTTGGATCCTCGGTACAGTGATTGCGTCGGCTAACAACCAGGGCTGGTAAGGAGGTGGGTTTTGTTTTTCATTTTCTCCAACCATGTTTGGGGGTTGATATGCGATAATTTGACATGGGTTGTTTTTGGGTTCTCTCTCAGAGACGTCTCTTTCTTTGGAGTTTTCCTCCAACTTGTCTCTTGGAGTGTGAGGTGGTGATTCAAGAGGAAGGGTGGTCTACCCCTTGCTACACTGACTAATAAATAATATTCAAGGTCAAAGTCAGACATCTCAGGAAAATCATAAGTGTCTTCAGGAACACGATATTCAGGGGTTCCAACTGAATGATTTTCTTGATATTAGTTTGGGTTGATGAAGTAGGGGTCTGTATGTCGAAGGTCCTCCTGATTTTTAGGTAGAGAGTAGTCTAAAGGTAGATGTTCAGTCTACCTACTAAGTTGTCTAGTCAGGGCATGGTTAGTTCATTCAGTTGAGTCCGAGAGTGTCTAACTATGGCATCAATATCCAAGATGGTTAGGACACGAGGTTGTGGGGAAGAAAAGGAAGGCTCGAGAAGAGAGGAAGTGCAGTGAGTGATGACCTGAGCTGACATGTTCACAAGATAATTTGGAAGAAGGACAATGTGTTTGGAGCGAAATTGGTGGGAATCACTTGGCGAGGAAATTCTTACTTGTGAAATAAGATGGGAAGGGTTTGAGCTTCTATTTGTAGCCATTCTATTATGTGGCCCTCCTTCTCACACCATTTCTGTTGATGGACCATAATGAATCATTTAATCAGGTGAGGTAAAATGCCCAATGGCAGGTCCCAATTAGACCCACTCTCGTTTGGAATAGCGTCTCTGACCAGATTTTGGCCTGGTTACCAGTTTAACTAATATACTAACTAAATATGAATCTGAGAACCAAGGGTTCTCAGATGAATTAAAAATAAAAATTCTAAGTAAGTAATTCTAAACTAAGATGGGTGATTACAATTCTAAGATGCAATATCTATTTAATTCTAAGCTAACCTATCTTGATCATGAGCTAAATAACAAGGATGAATACAGTGAAATGTATATATTACTTGCATAGAATAAATTCATAATACAAGTAAGAATCAATCAATTGATTTGTTAACTGCATCATATTGTCATTGTACTCACTTTGAAAATCATGGTAATTGTGAACAATGAAAACATTAATTTAGAAATAATTCATAAGCCAACGTTCACATACTATAATAATAGACTTGCATAAATTGAATAATCACATTCATACATATCGACACCATAATCTCCAAAAAAAAGTGTCCTTAGGTTCAAATTAACTTGTAGTAAAAATATTGTCTAGCTACATTTCGAGACCAAAAGCCCTTCCAAATGGACAATCCTCTCTTTTATAATCAAGAGTGACTATTTACATCATTATCTTTGCAATCATGAAATTTGAGAAATTTTACAAAAAGAGGGTCCTCATATTTCAAATTCAAAAATAATATTACAATAACTGAAGAAGGCAACATCTCAAAGAAACTGTGAAATTTGATAATAATGAGCTGCCCTGTTCCAGTAGCTGATATTGATATTCTTTCCAGAGGGAATGATCTCTCAATATGCTTTCAAGTTTGTTTGATTGTAATCTTACCAAGATTGATTCTCCGTTGCAAACTTTGGTGTATAATTCTTGGTATAACTGCTCTGTTGCGTTCTTAACAAAGAATTGGATTTTGTGGGTGAGTCGGGCAGGTTTCAATAGGTTTTATTCAATTGATTCTCTCTCAAATTGAAACATATTTTGAATGTTCATTTGGCTGGTTTTCTTATGTTCCTCCACCTCAACCATTCTTGTGTTGGAATGTGTTGTTTCGTCGATGGAATGCATTGGTCATATCCCTGCTTCTTTAGCGAGATAGTTTGAACTACTCCATATATTCGTGAAAGTATTGGATTTTTCTTTTTGGATGATCTGTGCACTCTTGAAGAGAGGCTTGCAAGTGTCAAAGAAAATCTAGCATCTAATTTTTTACCTCTTGGAATATACCAACAGCGTGGTAGGCGGATATTTGTGCATATCCTGCCAATTGAGCATTTCCTCCAAGGCTTCATTTGCTTCCTGATGCCTTTTTTGATTTTCTACCAATGTGCTTTGTAGCCTGAGTTGTTCCTCTCGCTCAACCCGTATGTTATTTAGTAGATCGAGGAGTTCATTCTTTCCCAATGTGAGGTCTTCACTCAATACTAATTCCCATGCCTTGATAGATTCTAAAATACATGTTGATTCCCTGATCTCTTCTATGGTTGTCTTGAGTTTGTGTTTTTTTTCTTCTAACTTGTTGTTTTGGGTGTCCCATTGGATTTTCATCCTTTTCTCGAATTTTGCATTCATTTGGTCTCTTTGTTCTTGCAGAGATTTGTTCATATTTTTGTATTGAGATTATCCATTGCTTTTGCAGCTTTCTGAGAATCTATGGTAAACTTGTCTCTCACATTTCTCAATTCTATATCTAGTTCAATAACATTGTTATTGGTTGTGTTGATGGTGCTAGTTACCTCAAGAACATATTAGGAATTTATTCTCGCAGAAGAGTTAAGTGCAGAGGCCGCTTGAACAACGTTTTCTTCAGGATCAGACCCTGCTTTATATTCTACTACCCTCCCTAAAGACGATTTTGACCTCGTGTCTTCTCCTCTCTTCCTCTTGGCTGATCTCTTATTGACACTTCTTGTCCTGTTATCAAAATAACAGTCTTCTATGGCTACTATAGAGCCTTCAAAATTCAGGGTTTTGGAGGAGAAGGAGGAATCTCCTGGAATGGTACTTATGTGACTATATTCTTTCAGGGGTACGTTCACAATGCCCATATTGGGAATTGATGGAGTGCTAGGGTTCTGGCTTAAATTATGCTTCAAAAACTCATCCGTCTTCTTCTTAGCTTCAACTTCATTAACTACCCATTTTTCCTCTACCTCATCAACCAATATCTTGGCTTTTGCTTCATCAACCAATCTCTTGGCTTCTGCCTCATCAACCAACCTATTGATTTCTATATAATCAACCAATTTCTTAGCTATGGCTTCTTCTTATTTATTCTTTTGGATCACAACGTGTTGTGCCATGTGCTCATGTTCTTTTATGCTTTTATATAATCAACCAATTTCTTAGCTATGGCTTCTTCTTATTTATTCTTTTGGATCACAACGTGTTGTGCCATGTGCTCATGTTCTTTTATGCTTTTAGACTCTTCATCTTTCCTTCTATGATAATACTTCTTAGCTTGGACTCTTTTTTGTTCTAGATTTTCCTCCTTCCTAGTTTTTTCTTGTTCTTTGGTGATTTCAGTGTCATTCTCTTGCTAAAGCAATCTTTGGAAATGATTTATAGTTTGCCTTCTTATCTTGGACTCTTTTTTGTTATAGATTTTCCTCCTTCGTGGTTTTCTCCTATTCTTTGGTGATTTTAGTGGCATGCTCTTGCTGAAACAATATTTGGAAATGATTTAGAGTTTCCCTCTTGATCTCTTCTTGTTCGCATTCAAGTTCATGCTTAGAAACATCATGGGGTAAGTTATGCATGATTTCATCATAAGAGAGGATCCCTTTAAACTTTTCCTCTTCAAAATCGACCACATGGATGCTGGAATGGGTGAGACCAAAAACTTTGACATGGCTAATTGTTATCTCATGAGGATCATGGCCTTTGGGCTCTCCTAGGAATTGGATCAACTCTTGTAGGGCGTCTTCTTCTTTCCTTGCATGCTAGCAATTGGAAATAGTGTAACTTCTTATGTGGATAGGAAAAACTGGCCAAAGTTTCTTGCTGCTAATTTGCAATAGTGTAGTGACCCATGACCCCATGGTTTGGTATGAAATTTCCCTCATCAACAAATGGTCTAGGACAAAGTAGGTAAAAAGGTGCAAATCTCTAGTGGTTCCATACACCCTGATATATGAATAATATTTATAGGGAAACCAATCAACTAGCCCTTTCATCCCATATATGGTCTTGAAGGAAATTTTGTGTCTTGGGAAACCAAACAGAATGGAGTGCAGGGGGGCTAGGAAGAGATTGCATGAATCATAAAAGTTTTTTCTGTAATTAACGCTCCATAAATCAGAGAAATATACATGGATGGGGGGTTGGTTTAGGTCCCATTTCCACCCCATGTCAACAAGTTGTACAAAGGACTAGATGGCATCAATCATGTAGGCCGACGTATGAAAACAAGGCTTCTTCATACCTGGGAGATTATTCATGTGTAGACATATGTTGAAAGATACGATGTCTTCCCAGTTGAAGATTTTCCCTGTCTTGATGACGATGTGTGCCAAAGGCATCCAATCAGTTTGAAAATGTGTTCTCTTTTCTTCTCCATATAGTTGACAAAGAATGTCTACCAACATTTTATAAGGCGTCTTGAGCCTGTGAGTAGGAACTATTTTTTGGCCTTGCTTGAGGGTCTTTTCCTCATCAGCCCACCAATGTTTCATTTGCTTAGCTGGTGCTTTGCTTACTTGGGGAAACCCCTTTAATAATAGTTCATTGAGAGAGCATGTGGGAGTTGGAAGGTGATATCTCGAGCTGATGTCTTTGGGTCTCAAGGACGCTACCCGCTTCCCTTGTTTGGTCATGATGGTCATTGTGGTCATATCAAATTGTTTGAAGCACCATTGTGTTGCCTTGTTGTATGTGAAAAGCGATGGTCGTGTGACTACTAGATGGATGTCTCTTCTTAGGATATTCTGGTAAACTCCCAAATTCTTGTCATCCATGGGGAAATTTGCAGAATTGAAGATCCTGTAGATTTCTTCATAACTAGGGAAATGGTCTTCACCAGTGTGGTGATCAGTATCAGTCACCAACACTTCAACTGATTGAGATGATGATTCAGGACCTGCAACTCATTGGAAATAAACCAAGCCCTTCTGCTTTTGGGATTCTCGCTTTTCATGATTGATTATTAGTTTGTCATGTATTACCACATTGAAATGAGTATCATTATGAAAAACATAATGTGTCACGTGTAACAATAAAACATAAAAAAGAAAAATGGGCTACTTGTGATTAAGCTGTGAAAGTCACTATGTAGTAATACTCAGTGAAAAATCAAGACAGAACGAATGTTTCACAAAATTATGGCGTAAGATATATCTAAATAAGGGGAGGTTATTGCTCTTAACACACATTTAACAATCATAAATGCACCATAAATCGGTTGTGTACGTGAATCATTTTTTAAATATGGCCTCAGTCCCTATCATCAATGCTCATCAAGGGTGGTGATTTCCTGAATTAGTTTATCGAAGGTAGCGAAAGATTGAGGTTCAAAAAGACCGCTATCATATTCATGCATTCAAAGAGTTAAGGATCATAGATTAATTCAAGCTTTGATGGGAGGGGTATCGAAAGCATATTCCCTTTTATTTAGAAAGGTGTGTCGACCTGAAAAATATGCAGGGTTGAGGGGGGAAGGTGAGACCTATCGGAGTCTTGGCGTCAGAGGTCGTCAGGTTGAGGTTCAAACTAAACCTCGAATAAAATGCATAGCATGAATATTCCCTTTTTAAAAAAGGTGTCTCGATCGTACTCTTTGAAATACTTTGGAGAAAATCCATCAAAGATCATCCCTCAAAGTTATTCAGGATAAGGAAATGTTTGGACTCCGACATAAGCAATATTGAAAGAATATACCTTCATCCTAAAAGAATGCATCGAACGTGCAAGTGGAAGGGATCATAGAGGCTGTTAGAGTTTGAAAGGATGAGGAATAAACTAGACTCCGACGAGGATGGTATCGAAGGAATATTCCTTCGATACCTTGGGGTAGTGACGAGTCTTGAAAGAAATAAAAGGAAATTTATTGAAGATTGATAAATGGGAAAGAAAAGGGTCCAATATTAGGATTCCACGTAAGGAGTAGAGTTGATGCGTCAGAGATATTGGAGTGTGATGGTCAGATTTATGGGTGGTGTGTGGAGTGAAACATTCCGATGAAGATGATTATGACAAACCCCTTTCCGATGAGAACATCAGAAAGGTTTTTGTTAGAATAAAATATGGTGTGAATCTTGTTCTGAATCAATCATGACTTAGGTAAAAGGGTACAAAGGTGAGACAAATCACGACGACTAAGTAAAACCAGGGATCAAGTCCTTACTATGAGGGAGAAGAACAATACAATTTTGGAGGAGAGGTTGAAGAGTGCAGTATCAGGGGGACTATTTATGACTGCGTCCAAAGGCTTGTTATTCACAATGAATGCATAAGTTGTATAAGAGATAGAAAAAAAAAATTCTTCAAGCTCATATCTCCTTAGTAAAGCAAGAAAGTATGCCTCACAGGAAAAAAATAGGAATAAAAAGAGGGACCCATAAAAAAAATGGGTCATTGTGGGAGGTGAGCTACAACACAACCAACCTTTCCTTGTGCTTTTCAACATTTCCATATAGATTGATATTCTTTCTAAACACTATTTACATCCAATGGGATTATGTTCAAAATGAAACAATACCAACTCCCATATCATTATTTCTAAGTGTATCCATTTCTTCATCCATGACCAATCTCTAGGACTCCTTATCTTCCATATCCATTGCCTCTTTTACAATATAGGCTCATCGATGTTAGAAAATAAGGAAAATATACATCTAAAATAAGACAGACTATAACTATATATGTTTGGTTTCCTTCTTTACCGAGTGGAACTCCTTAAAGTTTGAGGTGGAGTTTCTTCCTCCTCTTTCAAACTATTTGAATCTTCTTCCTCATTAGGTCCATCATGAACTTCTTGTTCATTTTTTGGTTCATCTTTCTCGATCTTGGGTGATATATAAACCATTGAATTTTTCTCATCCCCTTCTGGTTGCACCACTATGGGAGAAGGTTTAACTTCTCTAAAAATAACATTCCCACTATACAAAAAATATCCAACCACATGATCCCAAAGATGGTAACCTTTCACACCCATTCCATAGCTGATGAAGATACATTTCACAGCCTAGTTGTCTAACTTTGACCATTTCTCCTGAGGCACATGAGCATATGTATTGCAACCAAAACACAAATATGTTGAAGTGAGGTCTTATTACCTATCTAGACCTCCATAGGCATCTTATCTACAAGATCTGATGAGGGAGACCTATTAATCAAGTAACATGCAGTAGCAATTGCTTCTGCATATAACTTCTTCTCTAAGATAGCTCCAAGAAACATACTCCTAACTCTCTCCATCAATGTTCTATTAATTTGTTCTACAAATCCACTTTGTTGAGGGGTATATGGAGTTGTCTTATGTATTTCAACACCATTCTCCTTACAAAAGTTATCAAACTCTATAAAAAAAAACTCACTTTTATTATCAATGCTCAACACCCTAATCTCCTATTATTATGATTTTCCAAGAGAGATTTAAGCTCCTTAAACTGACTAAAAACATCATATTTAGTTCTAATAAGATATACCAATGTTCTTCTAGAATAATATTCAATGAATGACATAGAATACAAAGCCTTAGAAATTGAATAAACCTTAACTGAGTGAAATACATAAAAATGAATTAAGTCCAACAAACCATAATGTTTCTGAGAATTAGAATAAAATTGAGCACGATTCTATTTTCCATATATGCAATGCTCACAAAAATCAAATTCAAGAGCACAATCATTCAATTTTT
>CBVK0101073831.1:0-11201 GCA_900067695.1 Picea abies
CACCTATATGGTACATTATTTGGTGCCATAGCATTGTATTCTCTACAAGTAACTTTCTTTCTGAAGCAAGATATTGTTTACGAGGTTCTGATTGTGAAGGTGTAGATCGTATAGATCTCTCTATTGCAAAAATTGAAGAACTATTAAACTCAATAGTGCACGCATCAAAATGAAACAAATTGCACTCATCAATGCTGATGTAGGAGCATCCTTACTCCAATATCAAACTCATTTGATAAGACCTAGGGAGGTCTTCATTTACTAAGGGACTTGGTTCCCTATGTGTGCATTGTTGTATTTTCATATGTTTCTATGGAAAAACTAGAAGGATCTGTGTGTGTGTGTGTGTGTTTGATTTCATGTAATAGACCTACTCCTAAGAAGAGGTATCGAGAGTTGTGATTGAGTTCAGAGATATTAGGTTTTTTGTAGATCTCATGAGGATTTTGAATCCTAAGGATAGGAGTTGAATGAGAGGTTTGTGGATCTATGAGGATCCTTAGGAGTTGTTAGAGAATTTGGTGGATGTAAACCAATTTTGTTCAGAATCCTTGTGTATAATGTTGTGAGCCTTGAGAGGAATTCGTGTTGGCCAATAAAGAGAGAATCATGCTAAGGGAGAAAAGAAGGCATAAGTGACTTATGTAATTTATGTACAATCTGTATGTACTAAATTAATACAAAAATGAAGATCTGTTTCGATCTTTTCCTAAAAGGGTCTATGTCTATAATCGTGGAAATGTTACCTATGCACACTATGTGAATTTGATACTATTGGAGGTTGCTAGTCAAATCATAGATATTTGGTAAATTGTGTTTGCAGGTTTGAGAAAGAGGAAACTCAAAGGAATATACCTCTGAAGAATGCTTAAAGGTGAACTATACCCTATGAAGAATATCATCTAAGTGATCATCGATCACTGTAAAGGATCAATGATCCTATTTCTCTTGCAAGTGTGTAACCATTGAGATAATGGGGAAAAAACTCATTTGTGAGAATTCATTGGAGAAGAAAATTATAGGTTGGACCAAAACCTAGAAAGCTATGAAATGATCATCAATCACCCTCAGGATATATGATCCTTTTTCGTTGCACTATGTGTAACTAGAGAAGAAATCGTGACCATTCAGAACATTTGACCATACTATAGTAATTGTTGGATCAGAATTAACACATGTGATGGAGTGGGAGATTAAAATTTGGTTGTCAGATTTATATTCATTGAGTGTCGACTCAAGCAAGATTGTCGTATCAAGGGTCGAGTAATATTGATAGTGTAAAGCCTATTTCACGTCAAAACTAGTAAATTCCAAGGTTAAACGCGAAAAGGGATTATCGACAATTTTAAGAGAGCCACGTGCCGATCTCGTGTAATGTTGCATTTCCTCAAGTGGTTTTTAAAACCAATCCCATACAAATGCAAAAAGTAGCTCCTGGTTGCAACTTGTGGTTACATGGTAGAAAGAGTCATGCATTGGAGACTTGGTGCTAAAATCGAGGATACCACCTCTCGCATAAGCTCATGGTTCAGGTAGTTGGTTATATGGAAAGGAGTAAGCGCCAAACATCAATTTATTTTAAGCCTTTGGTCACAACACCAAGATTCTAGTTGAGAGAGGGCTATGATGGAGATAGCGCATATTCCCATTTCATTCACAGATGTGAATCATAAAGGTCGGAGAAGGGGAGGATCGAATAGTCAATCCATAACTGTGACTGACAAATAGATTGGTGATAAAGGAAATTGGACCCATTTGAGACAAATAGAACTTGACTAAGAAATCTAAGGTGACATTTTGCTCATTGTAGGCATATAAAACTTATAAATTGATAGTCCTGTAGAAAACAGGGTGGAGGTTGACATAGATTAAGTATTGATAACTTACTCACACTAAAATTGCAGAGATATTATTGAAGTAAATGGACGAATGGATGAGTTGATCCATGAATGTGATTGACAGATGGAGTTGGAATTTTAGTCAAAGTTTTTGGTAATAGATTTAGTGACTTTGAATATTACAAAAGTGAACTTGAAGAAGATTTTGAAAGGGACCAAGTTTGCAGATTTGATCCTTGGCATCCTCTTTGAAGTATTATAGAGAATCTTGAATTAGGAAATGTTTCCATACTATGGGTTATACCTAGGATAGGTAACCAAACACCCATATCTCCTAGGACCATCTTACACACTTTGTTAGAGAAAATAACTTACCCACCAGCATCATTAAGTGTGCTTACTGATAGATGTTTCGCCTCAGAACCAAGATTTGCAAAAATCCACTAATCCCCTTTACTTTTCCATTAGGGAATTTGATCAATAATATACCATGGCCAAATATGCCAAGAGGAGAGTCATCACCAAGGTATACCATCCCACCATCATATTTCTCATACACTAAAAACCAATGCCAATGGGAAGTCATATGGAAGGAAGCTCTAGAGTTTATTAGTGATGCACTCTGGTGATGTAGAATGCGTAAGGAACAAAATGAAAGGCACGAAAGGAAATGTGACAAATATACACAGAAATATAGTAGAGAACACAATAATATAGTAAGAACCCAACTCTTTATTAAATAGCAGAATATTATAGAACAAACACCAACTTAGAAGCTACACTCATTTTCCAAGAAGCTATTACAAGAGGCTGAAAGGATGACCTTCAAGAATAAGAAAGAACCATTAAGGCCCAAAACCATAAAAATTAGAGGTGAAGTGCCAAAAAAAAATCGGGCCTAAAGTGGACACTCCTTGTTGTTTGATCCCAGTTCACATAAATTGCTTGTAAGTAGAGATGTAGTTTTTAATGAGAATGCAAATAAAGGTGATAAAATGAATGATATTGATGTATGGCATAGTTCTAATGACATTTATGATCATGCAAAAATAGATGCAGTGGTTAAACATGAACATGAAAGGTTACAGGTTCAAGAACAGAATGAAAGCAGTCTTGACACTTCAAGCAACCATGACTTACCAAGAAGTGGAGAAGAATCACCACAAAGCATGAGAAGATATGGAAGCAATGAAGGACCAAGGAGGTCATCACAACAAATCGACCACCTTTAAGGTATAAATATTATGCATTGATGTACCATGTAATGAATGTTGTAGAACCTGTAAACTATGAACAAGCTAAAGAACATGAAGAATGGAGAAATGCAATGAATGAAGAATCAAACATGAGAATTAGTAGAACTTCCTAAAAACAAAGTCCCTATAGGAAGAAAATGGTTGTAGAAATCTAAATTTAAAGCAGATGGTAGTATTGATAAATATAAGGCAAGATTAGTTGCAATAGGATATTCACAAAAGGAGGGAATTGATTATGAAGTTACTTTTGCACATGTAGCTAAATTGAATACAATTAGAGCGCTGATTGCATTAGCTACAAAACATAAATGGAAAATACATTAGTTAGATGTCAAATCTGCTTTTCTGAATTGTGAGTTAAAATACAAGATTTATTTGGTTCAGACTGAAGGGTTTGTAAAGAAAGGACATGAGAATCTTATTTGTGGGTCAAGGAAAGTCATATATGGTTTGAAATAGGCACCAAGATCATGTAATGTAAATATTGAAATAGGCATTGAGAGAGTGTGCCGAGATTTGCCTTTAAATATTAAGAGAAGATGGTCGCAGTTTGAGAAAAAATTATAACCTTTGAGAAAGAATGTGATAAAGGTAATAAAAGGTAAGGTCAATAATAATAAAGAGGAGTAAAGTTTGTTGAGGTATTAATAAAAGGTGAAAAAATATAATAAGAAGTGGGAGAAATAATAATTAAAAATTAGTTAGTTAGGAAGCATTATGATGTGATAAAATTAATAATATTTAAAGAATTAGTTAGGCATAAAGGTTTAAATAAATAAAAATGAGTAGTAAGGGTTAACAAAAATTAATAAAGTGACAAAGGGGAAATGATTATTATAATGTAAGGTAGGAGAAGTAATAAGGAAAAGGTCAAGTTTAAAAATATTGTACGGAAATGAGAGAAATATTATTAGGGTACAAAAAAAATGAAAGGTAATATAGAATTAAACTAGTTGGTAATGTTAGAAAAGAAAGTTGAACGAAATAAATTGATTAAGAAGAAAATGAGATATAAAGGAGAAGAATTGGGCAAAAGAAATAGGGAAGAGAGGGCCAAAAAAAATTTTAAAGGAAAAGAAAAAGTGGAAGGAAAAAAAAATTGAAAGCAAGAGAGAAGACAAACAACAAAGAGGAGGTTAAATGGGGAGACAACGCGAAGAGGTGACTAGAAATAAGTCGAGGAAGAGGAAAGGAGGAGGGGGAGAAAACACGTTGGATAAAAATATTTTTTTATTAGATAGTCCGAGATATGATTGAAGGGGAGGAAGAAGAGTGGTCAAGGTGGTGAATTGTGGGTTTCCACAATTGGATCAACTTATATCCGTCTTCACGGTTGAAATTGTTAGGGTGTTTTTCAATTTCAAGGGATTCGTGAATAAGCCAGGAGGAGTAATGCAGGGCAAAAGATGAAATTTTGGCTTGGTCAAAGAAAATAAGGTGTTTGGAGTTAAAGGAGTGTTCCACAATAGATGATTTGGAAACATGATTGTAGGTGGTATCTGCTATATGTTCTTCTATTCGAGCTTGTAAGGTTATGCCAATTTGACCTATGTAATATTTCCCGAATGAGAAAGGGATTTGGTAAACTCCTAGTCCAATCATCGGGTTGGTTTTGTCTTTAGAAAACCTGGAAAGTTGTTTAAGGGTCTTAAAGGGTTTGAAAACTCTTTTGATGTTCTTCTTAGCTAAAAGTTTCGAGATTTGATCGATGGTCCCTTGGATATAGGGAAGAGGGGGTTGAGGGAGGGTTGATTTTGGGTTTAGGTTTAGGGTTGCTACCTGAGTGAAAATCTTGGTTGATTTGGGTGAGAGAGTAGCCATTGGACAAAAGGGTTTTGGTTAGCTGGGATTTTTCTTTAACAAGGAATTGAGGGGCCAAAATGCGGAGGGTGTGAGTGGCTAAAGTTTTTAGGATGACAAATTTTTGAGTAGGATGATGGTGAGAATTGGCATTGAGGTACATGTCCATGTGAGTTTTTTTCCTATAGACTTAGTGGGCGAGAGACCCATCAAGAAGATGGGAAATGAGAACATCTAAGAAGGGGAGGGAACTATTTTTTTGGGTCTCCATAGTGAATTGTATATTTGCTTAACATTGTTCATTTCTACTAGATTGATTTTTACATGTGATGATATTAAGGTTTTGAATTGTTGTTGTGGCTCGACATTTGACTCAATCTTACACTAGAGAAGTGTTTAATATCCTTCATGAAAATTGAGTGAAGAGATGAGTCACATTACTGCCATTCGTTTTAATGGGAGTGAATTATTATTAGCAACACAATATGAAGAAGGAAAAGAGGATCACACACATGTACGAGCTAGCTACAAAGGAGGTATATTATTGTTTTATTCCCCTACGGTCATGTACATAGGGTTCCTATGTATATACAATGCTTTGATGACATGGAGCTTGGAACCATATTTTACTCCTCATGCATCCATGAGAAGAAATAATTAATGAAATGACACCTTAGAAATAACAAGATGTTAACATAAAGTTTATAAAAGGAAACAATTCAAGCATATCAAAATATTATTTGGTCAATAAGGCTTTGAGGACGTTGCCCTGTCTCTTATATTTGGTCAATAAGGCTTTGAGGACGTTGCCTCTTAAAGAGGGGGGTAAGAATTGTGATGAATTAATAATGAGTTAACAAAGAGAGTACATAATTTTTGTGATTAACAAATGAATTAAGGAGTTTCAAAACAACAATGTATCTCAATGTCAACCTTCATTTCGAATAACAAATGTTAGTAGACAAGTCAAGAATTATGAAACTCCATAAGTGGAAAAGAAGAAACACTTTAGCAGAAAGGAAATATTCTCCTACCTTAGGATGTTATCTAGTGGAAGAAACATGAATGATGATGAAGGGACGTGAATTGTATTAAGGTGTCAATATAGGCACTTGCATTTGTTTAGGGACAACTAATTGTAGTTGAGTACTTTTCAGTTTATATCCATTCAAATACAAATAGATGATGTGATATGTTGAAGTCTTAGAGATTGATGTGCAAACTCCTATATTGAAGAGTAAGAATATTGCATGCCAATGACTAGATGATGGGGGCTTATTTGAAGGAAAATATGTGAAAATTTAGTTTACTGATAGGGTGACCATACATACTCCATAAAAATTTCAACGTTCTTGTTGAAAGAAGAGGAAATGACAATCAAGAAACAATTAGTATTAGGATGATCACATGGCACTCATAGTACTAATGATTCTTTATTGAGTTAGCTTGAGTTGAAAAACTTACCAAGTATATCCCTATGCTAGATGGATGTTTTGATGGTAATTCTTACATTAGATAATTTTGTTGATGAATCATGATAAGAATGTTCATGAAGTTTTATTGATTTGTATGTGTTATGTCTTCACGATGTTATGTTATCTTAAGAGCCTATGGGATTTACATATGATGTTATGTGATTCCATTTAATTATGTTGATGAAAGGCCATATCTTTGATAAAAATGTGTTGACGTTATATTCTTATGATAATATCTCTTAATGTGATGACATGATGAAATTGCATGGAAATATTTTATGATAAGATGTTTTATGATGACATGTGTGAGCATGTGGTGATGAAAATGATGTTGTATTCTCATGATGACATGTGAGATTTAGCCTGTGGATTCTTTCTATAAGATGTTGATATTATAACTAATGCATTGGTTTCATGTTGTGAGGTGGTGACTGTCAAGTTATCCACCAATGGGCCAAGAGGGCGAGTTTATTTGATGATCTTGTGGGAGCCTATAAACATGAAGGATAATATTACAAGTAACACATTATGGGTTGGGGAAAACTCAATCAACTACTTATGCCAATAATTCTTATGCCTTGTATTGGAGTTGTGATGTCAAATTCTCGAAGAAGGGTTGGAGTGTTGCTCGATTGTGGTGTTGTGAGATTGGAATTCGATGCTTAGGGATTATACCTAGTAGTTGTGGAGGGAGTTAAGGTCAACCTTTTGAGATGCATGGTGTAAGTGAGTACTAATCCATACGTCTTCTTAGGTATTTGAGGTCTCAAGCCTTGGGGCTCTGGATAGACTAAGAGGCTTTAAGCCTGGTTTTGAAAGTTGAGAAGAAAAGCTAGAGAGTACCTGTCTCTTATACACATGGTGTTGTGAGATTGGAATTCGATGCTTAGGGATTATACCTAGTAGTTGTGGAGGGAGTTGAGGTCAACCTTTTGAGATGCATGGTGTAAGTGAGTACTAATCCATACGTCTTCTTAGGTAGTTGAGGTCTCAAGCCTTGGGGCTCTAGATAGACTAAGAGGCTTTAAGCCTGGTTTTGAAAGTCGAGAAGAAAAGCTAGAGAGTACTCATGCCTCCCCAGTGTTCTGATGTAGACTTTCAATGCATGTTGCAGTCACTTAGGTGGCTTTATACTAGTCCAACAGAGGGTGTTGTGGAACATATGGGGAACTAACTAAAAAAAACCTATAAGCAACATAATCAACGTTAACTTTGGGATGAAGTTCCTTGAAGGGAGGGAGTATATCATGCCCCATATTATTATTAAATAAATAAATAAATAAGTATAACAATTATCATAAAGGGATCATAAAGGAAATCTCTCTTTAGCTTGGGGGATATAGAGGATAGGGATACAAAAGGTTGTCATAGTAGTGATTGAGGGCTCATCGGTGATCTGCTGCTGAAGGATAAATTAGAAAGTTATACGGTTGGGTGGAGAGTCGTCCCCCACTTTTTGTTATTCTTGGTCAGATCGAATATCAAGGTATCACCACGTTTTTGAAGTCACCAAATTACAAGTATGTTGGTTTCTTCACCACAGGTAAGTTCCTTACTTCTCACTGCTCCTGGGAATTAAGTAAATTTTCTTGAAGTTTCCTTGTGTTATAAATCAATGGTTATTCTAGTTTCTTCATATAAAATGGTGGGTTGTTACATGGATTTTATAACATTGTTCAACTACCAACAGAAAAATAAGTAGATGAGTCACGGTACTTGGACATTGATGATGATATAAATCTTGAGCTAAGAGTAGCTAACTTTGATGTTTTTGGTTCTTGAAACTTTTCCTCTATGCATAATTGTATTATGAGCATTGAAAAATGAAATTTATTAAGGATTCAATAAACTCTAATTCTTCTTTTATTTTTGTCTATGACATATACATTGAGATTCAATCATTTAAGTTATTAATTGTATTTTGTAATTTTTTGTTTTAATATTCAAGTCCAAATGGAATTGCAAGTTTCAAAATTTGATAGCATGTGATACTAGATTTCACTTAAAAATATATATTTTATTTCAAAACATTTGTTCCTAATCCTACAAACTCTCTCCAGGTTCTTCCCTCATTTCATGTAGTTTCATAAGAAGTCTACCCTAAAGTTTTTAATTCTTTTAAAGCTTTATAGTATTGGTTTACCAAAACCAATTTTCTTTCATTTCTCACTTCAAATTTCTAATGCTTGGGGACACATAGTTTTTTCTTTCATTTCTCACTTCAAATTTCTAATGCTTGGGGACACATAGTTTTCAATATTTTACCTAAGGAAATTCGATTCCAAACTAGTTTTAATATTCAAGATTTAAGTAGAGTGATTATTTATTTGGTTGGAATTGAAGTGTTCCTATTTCAACAAAATGATTTTCCATGACATTAGAAAAATAATGGACAAATCCAATTAACTTTTTTTAAGCATTCATAATTATCGTGGTGTTTAGTGAGAGACCAACAATTTCACTTTCCAAATGTCCATTACTAATATCACATACACACTACCTAATTAGTTTTCAAGCCGCTAAACAATATGGAGATTTAATCAAGGCTATTTTCCTATTAAAATAAGCGGGTTATTTGGGCATTTAAAAAATCTCTACCTAAAATGGATTCCCCATATAAGATACATAAAATGGGCACAATTCAAT
This sequence comes from Picea abies, assembly GCA_900067695.1. Taxonomy (NCBI): domain Eukaryota; kingdom Viridiplantae; phylum Streptophyta; class Pinopsida; order Pinales; family Pinaceae; genus Picea; species Picea abies. The sequence continues at coordinate 9,016 of CBVK0101073831.1, forward strand.
TCAAAATCTTTCATTCTAAGCTCAAATCTAGACAAAATTACAACCCTCCTCCAATCCTTTGAAACATTTCTTGTTCCTTCATAATTGAGAACTTACACATGTTATGTTAGTGTGCAAACCAATTTATGCATAGAATGCCAATAAAATGACTTGCATAATGATTTGAACACTTTGTCAAGCTTGATGACACTTTGATTGCTGCACCAAAGGTTGGTCGGATGTTGTTGCTGGAATCCAAACTCTAAAAGGATCTGTCGAAGCCACAATGCTTCCTAACTTTCATTAACCACTGTTCGGTACTCTGCTTCTATTGAAGAAAGTGCAATAGCCTGTTGTTTCTTATAGGACCAAGTGACATGTCCCGAACTAAGGTTGAAAACATAACCTGTAGTATACTTTTGATAATCAAGGTCATCGACCCAATCTAAATCAGTGAAATCAACCAATAAAGGAGTCCCCCCTGAACTGTAATGTATCCCAAATTGAATTGTACCTTGAACATACTAAAGTATCTTCTTATCCACTTTCCAATGGCTTTCATGGGGTGTTTGCATATACCGAGAAACAAGATCAACAACAAATGAAATATCATGATGGGTATGAGTCAAGTATAAGAGGCTACTAACTAATTGATGGTACAAGGTAGAATCAACTTCAAGATAAGTGCAAGTAGTAGAAAATTTGACTCAAGACTAGAAGGGAGAAGGGGTTGGCTTACATTCTTCCATGTGAAAGCAACAAAGAAGATCACGAGCATACTTAGACTGGGAAAAGAAAATTCCTTCCTTGGTTTGCAAAATTTGGAGGCCAAGGAAATAGTGAAAAAAGCCTAAGTCTGTCATTTCAAATTTCTTCTTAAGGTTGGTTTTCACATGGTTTAAAATTTTTGGGTCACTGCAAGTGAGGATAAGGTCATCAACATAAAGAACAAGATGGAAAAGATGATGAGCAACCAAAACTGATGGAAAAGATGATGACCCAAAATTGTCAAACTTGTACATCCTGGTAATATCATCAACAATTCTAGTTGCATTAACATGCTAAGGATATTTTAGATCCTTGATTAGAAATTGGTGAGGTGAAAACTCTATGGTTTTACCTTCACCTGAATAAATGATGTGATATATTGATAGAATGTTATAGGAAAGACTTGGAACACACAATACATCATTGAAATGACCATTATCTACCCGGATTGTTCCACATCCTACAACACTAAAAGATCTATCATCACTGACGTATATTTTCTTGGTGTTACATTCATTTAGAGTAGAAATATGGCTTTATCCTTAGCCATATGATAAGATTCTCCAGAATCAATAAGAAACTCATAAGAAGAAGAAGTAGAAGTTGGATTGAAGAAGAAACTAGAAGTAGAAAGTGCATGTCCATGAGAAGAAGAAGTAGAATTGATACCGATGTTGTGTTTTTTCATCGATGCTTCTAAAGCTGCCATCTTCTTGAAACATTTGGACTCATCATGACCATATTTCCCACACAAGTTGCAATGTCTGTCGGTCTTCTTATTTTTAGATTTTTCTCCTTTGTTACCATTAGGATTGGAAGTTGGTTGAGTGGGTTCGAGACCCTTTTTTTTGCTTGTTTTTGTTGCAAGGATGTTGCTTCTTGGGGTGTTTGGATTTATATTTATGCTTGGCCACTAAGGATTTGTTGGAGGTACCTACAGTGTTGACCACTCCAAATTGCACAAGTTTATCTTGATCTCTTATTAAAGTATCAAAAAAGGACTCAAGAGAGGGATTTTTTTAAGTAGTCCCTAGAGCTTATCTACTAGCATAGAATGTAGATACAAACACTGAATATGCACTACCAAGCTTAGCAAGAATAATATATATGAAATGCTCTTCTTCCAACTTTATGTTACATTCTTCACACAAAATCCTAAGTGCTTTGAACTTAGATAAATAGTCTTCAATGCAATAAAAATCATTTTGACTTAAAGTCATTATCTGATTTTCTATCTGGTGGGCTCGAATAATATTGTGTTTACCAAACGCAGATTCAAGATTTTCCCTAGCTTCAACATGGTCATCAATTCCTTGAAGGTGAAACCTTAAATCATGAGACATGGACATTCCAATCAGTCCACGTGCTTCATCATTATTATTTTCCCATTTGATTTTATTTTCATCATCAATAGGTTCTAGTTCTTTTCCCAAGGTAAT
>CBVK0101073848.1:0-12398 GCA_900067695.1 Picea abies
AATTTAATTGAGGGTAGTTTAGTGTCTTTTTTAGTACATATAAATCACCTAACAATCATGATGAAGGTCACAGATACACATAACCCATCATAGAAGAAGACCATGCATACGAACTAGAGAATATATATAAATTGACAGCAAGACAACATGATTACTTTAATCCTACAACAGATGGGAATTTAAGTTGGCGAAGTGACAATGCATGCTCATGAGATTCAGAAGAATCACTGGAGAACTAGCAGAACAAAATGTATGAAGTTTCTACGAGAAGGTGTGCTAGATTGACCAGGGAAGTTCGTTGGATTGGCACAAAAGTAAGTAACCTACCCATGTTTGATGGTTTAAATCATTTAGAAACTTTCCTATTGGAATTTGAAGGAATTGTACCAGTACAACAAAGATTGTTGGCACGGGACGAAGCTTTAAAAGAAATTCCAAAGAGATGGTGGGGGAAAAACAAAAATAACATTGTGGAGTGGGTGCAATGTCACACTTTGATGACAGTGTGCTTCTCATAACAATTCGAAGGGTGCAAAGTTTGATACATGGGTTAGAGATGTCCGAAGGACCATGTGGGAAGTTGTGAGTAGGCCTAGAGAAACATTCCTCAGGAATTATGGGTGCATAAATTCATTAACACATTAGACACAACGCGTATTAATTGGTATCTACAAGCAAAAATGTGCATGACCACTGTAGATTGGCATGATATGACTCAAAACTTTGTAGATACATTTTTATTTGAAATTCAATACCCCACAATAGATCAATCTTTCCAAGTTGTAAGACAGAAAGTCTTTGAGGAGGCACCTAACGCCCTTTTGGAGCAAGAAGAAGATGAATGGACTGTACCACTTCCTAAATTGCAAGGTTGTTGTAATATCAATGTTGATGAAGACGATGATCCTAGGAATGTGAACATCGCAGAGAAGATGAATGGACTGTACCACTTCCTAAATTGCAAGGTTGTTGTAATATCAATGTTGATGAAGACGATGATCCTAGGAATGTGAACATCGCAGAAAATGAAGGACAGAGAGATGTAGAAGGACTAGGAGTTGAACTACCTTTCATTGGAAAACCAATTAAAATCAAGAAAGTTAATATTGGAACAGAGAAAGCACCTAAGCTCGCAAACATTGGAGATTATTGGGATGCTTCCACCATTGATAAGATCACATAACTACTGCATGAATATTAGGAATTGTTTCCAACCAAGTTCACAGACATGAAGGACATTAAAGGGCCCATGGGAGAGATGAAGATCCCATTGAATCCAGATGCAAGGCTAGTCAAGAAGAGACCCTATAGACTAAATCCTAAATATAAGCAGGAAGTCAAAATTGAATTTGACAGAATGTTGGAAGCAGGAATCATAGAACCTGTTGAAGAGTCATAATGGATTAGCCTTATGGTGGTCCAAGATAAGAAGACAAGAGATATCAGAATTTGTGTAGACTTAAGAAAGATGAATGATGCATGATTCATTCCCTACACCATTCACTGACGAAGTGTTAGATAATGTGGGAGGACAGGAAGTTTACTCCTTCACAGATGGATTTTTAGGTTATCACCAGATCAAGATTTGTAAGGAAGATCGCCATAAGACCAAATTTGCAACAGAATGGGGATCCTACCAGTACACAGATCGCCATAAGACCAAATTTGCAACAGAATGGGGATCCTACCAGTACATAGTGATGCATTTCGGACTGAAGAATGCACCGGCCATATTTTCTAGGGTGGTGGTCGAAGCATTCAAGGAATTTTTGCATAAATTTATGGAAGCATATTTTGATGATTGGACTGTTTTTAGTGTATTGAAAAATCATATTGAATGTTTAAGACTAACGTTGGACAAATGCAGGCAATGTCAGATTTCCCTGAACCTGAAGAAATGTATCTTAATTTCACCCTTTGGAGTGCTCCTAGGGCATATTGTGTGTAAGCAGGGGTTGCTGGTAGATCCTGCCAGGATTGCCATTATTGTTGATCTACCTCCGCTTACTTCGGTTAGACAACAACGCACTACACTGGGACATACGAGATATTAGAAAAAGTTCATTAAGTGCTATGCATAGATAAAAACACCCATGGAGAAGTTTTTAAAGAAAGATTGTCAGTTTTAATGGTCAGAACAATGTTAGCAGAGCTTTGACACACTAAAACAGTAAATGGTAAATGCGCCTATTCTGGTTTTCCCAGATTGAAGTAAGGAATTTCATTTTCATGTCGATGTGTCATCTATTACATTGGGATAAATGTTAGCGCAACCAGGAGAATGAGATATTGACCATCCATTAGCCTTTTCTAGTAGGAAGCTCTCTACAATTGAGATAAAATTACACTACCACTGAAAGAGAAGGGTTAGCCATGGTGTATGTGTTGTAGAAGTTCTGACACTACTAGTTGGGAGGACACTTTAAGATGTTCACTGATCACTCTGTGTTGAAATACCTAATCGACAAGCCAGTGTTGGGGGCAAGAATATGAAGATGGATAATATTATTCCAGGAATATGATTTTGAGATTGTGGTCAAGATAGAGAGAATGAACAAGGGACCTGAGCACTTGTCTAGATTAGAACATGGAGAGGAGCCTAATAGTTTGGAGGATACACTACCAGATGCATAGTTGCTAGCCATCAGAAAGTTTGATGATCACTTCACTGAGATAGTCCAGTTCCTATCAACAGGAATGGCACCTCGTGGATATACAATCATTCAGAAGAAACAAATGGTAGTTCATACTGTGGATTTTTCACTTATAGCTGGACAACTATATAATATGGGTCGTGATGAGATCTTGAGGAGATGTGTTATGGAGGTAGAAAGACTACTGATTCTAGAAGAAGCACATGAAGGCATCGTAGGAGAAAACTATGCAGGGAAAGAAACAACGCAGAAGTTACTTAGAGCTGGCCTCTAGTGTCCTACTTTACATAAAGATGCTAAGGAATAATACAAAGCCTATGATGTAAGCTAAAGAGTTGGGAAACCTTCCAGAAGAGATGATATGAATTTATCACCTCAACTAACGTTAGAGTCATTTGAGAAATGAGCAATTGATTTTGTGGGACCTATCAACCCACCATGAAAGAACACACGAGCAAGATACATCATCACTGTGATAGAGTATTTAACCAGATGGGAAGAAGAAAGAGCAGTCAAGGACTATAGTGCAACTACAGTTGTGCGATTCATACTTGATGATATCATAACCAGATTTGGATGCCAGAGGATCCTTATGAGTGATCAAGGTACACATTTTATTAATAATACTATTGAAGTCTTGACTTAGGAATTTGAAGTTCACCATCAGAAGAGCACTCCATACCATATGCAAACAGATGGTACAGTCGAATCTTTCAATAAGATGTTGGAGACAACGTTGACGAATATTTGCAATGTGAACATGGATGATTGGGATTTGAGAGTACCAACAGTACTATGGGAATATTGAACCACTTGCAAGAAGATGACAATGTAGACCCCCTTTAAGTTGGTTTATGTTCTGGAAGCTATGGTACCTATGGAATATTTGGTTCCTAGTTTAATAATTGCAACATTTGCAGATATGAATGACATAGGGGCTGTGCAAGATAGACTTTCACAGTTGGTTGAACTGGAAGAAGACATGTTTATTGTAGGATTTCATCAACAGTTATAGAAGGAAAGAGAAAATCCCTACCATGACAGACATATCAAGAAGAAAACCTTGAAGCAAGGAGATTTGGTATTGGTACACGACAACAAGTTCATGAAGCATCCAGGGAAGTTCTGGACACATTGGATTAGGCCATATGAGGTTGCCTATGTTACAGAAGGAGGAGATGCACAGTTGAATACTTTGAATGGAGAATGGAAGGATGGTTTAGTGAACGGGAGCCGATTGAAATTGTATTATGAAAACCAACTGCCTCGCATCTCTCATTAAAAGCATGAGAACAAGGGTCTAGGTAGAAGGTGCAGTTGAAACTGGGTACCAGACGCAGAAAAGACAGTCTGCACAAGGAAGGGAGAAACAAAGAAGAGATTTCAGGCTGCTTTGCATAGTCTGAAGATGAAGAGAAACAAAAGGTTCAAACCTGCAGTGCCTTAGGAAGAGTCACATGTGAGTGTTGGGGGCCTATTCCCCCTTGGTTATGGAAGGAAGTGAATATTAAGGAAGGAAGACAAAGTACAAACTACGCAGAAGGCACATTGAATGATATTGGGTCGAAGTGGTCAAAGAAGCATAAAAGAAGGAGCGAAGTAAGAGAAAGCTAGCCTTTGAATGAGGATGACAGATAAGCAAGGGATATAGATCATGGACAACTCATAAAGTGGAAGAAGACGTCAACGAGTGCTTTGAAGAACCTTGTGGGAAAGAAGAAACGACAGGCTGGCGAAGCCCTGAAAATGCGGGTCAAGTTGACCTAGGGTTTTGGTATCTAAGGTTTTGACACCTAGATGATTGTCATGTAATGTATAAATAAAGGTCTAGAGGACCTGGGATAGGTTCGTTCAAGGTTGGTCGTTGGTTTTTGATAATTGTGATTGATGTGTTGAGAGCAATAGTGAGTATGTATTGTAATATCTTCAGCTGGGTGCGAAGATCAACCCTACAGCCGAGTGCACAGGGAGGGGAGAGAAGAAGAGAGAAAGGGAGAGAGATATGCAAGCTGAGTTCATAGATATAAATATATTCTTTCATATTAATATATCAAGAAGAGAAGTTCTTTGGATGAAGCCCTAGGGATAGGGTGAACCACGTATATCTTGTTGTTATGTGTGATTGATGCTATGTTATTGGCTGTATGTTATACTATTGATGAATTGTTGTGATAGATCTGAGATATACTGTGTGAAGTAGACTTAAGTTGGTAAATAATAATTAGATCTCTATGTGTGTGTTGCCCTGGATCCACTTTTCATTTCCTCTGGTTGTAGACACTTGTGTCCTGCAACCCCCTATTTCTACTTCGGGTGAGATTGCATATGATTCGCAGGTGTTGTCGAAAGGGCCAATAGTTAGGGCTTGTTGGTGCACTGTTAGAGTTGAACCCTAGGTCTGCTCCTGTGCCAACAATATATAAAACCATCTTGTGGGATGTTTGGGGGTTATTCTTCATTCACTAAAACATTGTTCATTGTTCACACCTTTATTTCTGTTGTCTCTCCATTTATTCCTTCACCCACTCGTCATTCCTGATTCATTTTTTTGGCTTGGGAAATAAAAATTAATTGTCAGAGAGGATCCATGGTATTGTTGGCTGTAATGATTGTTGGTGTATTCCAGCCATGAATTAATGTCTGCATGTCTAAGATGCATTGGCATGTGTTAATTATTTCTCACCACTACAAATCCTAAGAGTCCCAACATGGATATTATTGACCACATGCACTGGAGACCTGGAAGGAGGTGGAAAGCCCGAGGGACTGCATGGAAGAGAAGGGGGTCCATTCTCTTGGGTTGTGAAAGTTAGGTAGAAGAGAGTTGGTGTACTTTGGATTCTTTTCTGTGCTAAAAATTCTATGAGAGCTTGAGTGTTGACTGGTTTGGGAAGATGAGTGACATTTTGGAATCGTCCTTGTGGATTCATAGCCCTGGCTCAGGGGTGAAATCTCTTTTGAGACTGGGAACAATAGTGTCTACGTTTGGGTGGAACGTCCTTGGTCTGCAACCAATTGGTGATTCATTTAATTAAATATAAGTGCTCTCTTTCATGGTTTTATTTACCTTTGTTTTTATTCCATTATGTATTTATTTATCTATGAAATTCGTATCTATAATATGCATGGTTGTTGGTTATTACTGTGCATGGCATATCTCTCATTTACCTATGTTGTAGCATGAATCTTAAACTCTGCATGTGAGTATTTCATGCCTCTTTATTAATTGGAAATTTATCCGAATTCAAAATTAGTTCAGAAGTGAGGTTTGAGGTAGCGTGCCCAACCTATGGGTGGATGGGTATGTTATCACTTGAAGTATCATAGCCTGACATGAGGGTGGATGGATACGTTACAATAGTAAAGAAGAATTCCCAACATTTTTGCAGTATATGTCTACAGTAGCAAGAAACCCATTGGCAGGAGAAGTAGGGTATTGTGAAATATGAAAGACACGAGGACATCATCCAAATTCTTTTCCATCACTGTAGAAGTACCAGAGTACACCCAAGATTTTTTTCTATAATTTTTTCAATTCTTTAGGACATGATGAGAAATATTGTGACGCATTCGACTTAATGAGAGAACATAATTCATATGCGTAAAAAATACAAGAATAAAATTCCGCAGCAGAAGGAGGGGTTCCAAAGTACAATACTCTGAGAGGCTTTAACCAAGGTGGACAAGGAGGATTCAACAGAGGTTGAGGCTGAGGTGGATTTGGTAGAGGAGGTAGAGGACCAATCATTTGTTATAATTGTAATTAACTGGTACATTTAACGAGACATTGCTTGAATCCTTGCATGACGTGCACGTATTTCAGAACATTGGACCATGAAACAAAATATTGTCCTCAACTGATAGCGAAATGGCAGGAAAGAGGGAACCAAAACTAGAACATATAGATGATATCATTTGAGTAACACAATGATCAACCCAGAGTAGTAGCTGTTATGCACAGTGGAACGAGTACTAGAGAATATGTGACATAAAAAGGGAAGGGGGTCTAGCAATGGATAAGGAAAGAAGCTAAGCCTACACCAACATTTAATCCATAGAAATAGAAAGAGACATATCAACAAGCCAGGAAGGAAATACTAGGACCAGACTAGATAGAATCAATGTCAAATATGCCACCATTATATGATATGCCATCCATTTAGGATCACATCATTCTAGAAAGGCCAGTTGAAAAGGTAAATACTTTGAAATATTTTCTAAATAGTTGTTTAGAGTTGATTAAGGACGAAACAATGTTGAACACACTACGTGGGATGATCGATCAGTGCAACCAAGACAGAGAAGTACCTATGACACAAAGAGTAGTGAACCAAGTATTGCACAAGAAGAGGACACATAGAGAATTAAGATTGAGTGCACAAATAACAGATTATGACATGTATAATGTCAACTTGGACTTAGGATCAGATGTAAATATTCTTCCAAGACATACATGGGAAATTATGGGGAAACAAAAGATAGTTTGGTCAACTGTTCAGTTGAGGTTGGAAAACTAACATAAGATAATACCCATGAGGAGACTGGTAGGATTACATGTTAATATATATGAAGTGTGCAACATAACTGACTTTGAGGTGATTGAGATCTTGGATAACAGTCAACCATATCCAACATTTCTTAGAATGGATTGGGCCTTTGAAAACTAGGCGATTATTAACGTGATGAAGGGAGAAATGATTTTTAAAGGAGGAGGCTTAAAGTTCACTCAGCCATTAGACCTCATAAAGGAAAGAAAGTATGTGGAACCCATGATAAAATAAATTGATAACTTGTATAGTATGAATACGCACATGGATGACTACGTCAATCCTACTGCATATGGAGAAGCATTATTTCGTGTTCATCATATTCATAGGAAGGACTTTAACATTGGTAGCATAGGTTGCATGAAGTATTGACCAGAATATATGCTCACATTAATCACTTTTAGACTGCATAATTCCCTTGTCCAAGGAATATCTCTCCCAATACTTTCCATACCTCTAACCCCAAGAAATAATGCATCAAGTCAATGTCCATCTTGAACTCACTAGCTAAATCTACTTTGGAGTCTGCACTAAGCTCCTCTGTACTCTTGAGAAATAAATCATGAATGTATAGAACTAAGATGAGTGGATCCAACCCAAAAAGTATGAAGTACAAGTTAGGATCCACCTCACTCTTGGTAAAGCCCATACTTTGCAAGTACCTGTGAATCCTAGAATACCATGACTTGGGTGTCTGTTTGAGTCCATACAAGGCTTTTTGAAGCCTACACACATGAGACTCCCTCCCATGTACCTCAAATCCTTGTGGTTTCTCTATGTATACTTACTCCTCAATGATTTAATTGAGGAAATTTTTTTTCACATCCATCTGATGTATCCTCCACCTCATAAATAAAGAAATAGAAATAACACCTTGAATAGAAGCATACCTGACGACCAGAGCAATTTTTTCCTTATATTCCACTCCCTCTCTTTGGGAGAACCCTCTCACCACAAACTTCACATTGAACTTCTCAATTCTACTATTTGCAACATGCTTGATCTTGTATAGGCACTTGGAACTCACAATTGACTTCCCATCTGGCCTTGGTACTATGTCCCAAACATCATTCCTTATAATAGAGGTGTACTACTCTACCATGGAATTATTACATACCTGCTGATCTGTTGTTCCCTCAAAACTGGAAGGCTTAACATCAATGTTATTAATCATAGGTTCCATATAGTTTCAAAACTTCTTCATATATTTTTTCTCTCTAATCTCACTCCTAGGAGCCTCACCAACATACCTCAATGTCTATAATAGCCATCAGGGTCTACTGAAAGGACTGGAAGGGAATAACTCCTCCACTCCACCTAAATTTTGAACTAGTGACTGTTACTCATGCTTCAAATCCTACTTCTCTACATCCTCTGTCACTATTGATGACTCATGAGTACTCCTAGATGCCAAGTTCTCCTAAAAATTAACATTTTTTCTCACAACTATCTTCCACTGTGCTAGAATGAAGATCTTGTAATCCTTTGAGGTCTCCCTGTACCCCACAAATATACCCTTACGTCCTGAAGGCTCCAAATTCATCCTCTTCTCCATAGCAACGTGGATGTAAACTATACAACCAAAAATAATCAAATGACCAATCTCTAGATTCACTCCAGAGAATGCCTCCTCTGGAGTCTTGTCCCCCAATATCCTATAAGGATTCCTGTACACAATCCATAATGACTTTGTACACATGGATGCCAATTTGAATTACACTGCAGATCCATGTGGTACACATGGATGCCAATTTGAATTACACTGCAGATCCATGTGGAAACATACCAAACAATTGTTGATGGCCATGGATAGGAAATACAAATTAGATATATGCCATAGGCTATCATAGTCATGAACAAGGCCCAATGAAAACTAGTCTCAAAATCAATCTGAAGATATATGTATACAATGAAGTACAATCTGATCTCCCATGTTCACTGAATTCATATAGGTATTGGTCCAATGAATGATATAAACAACTCAGGAAAGGTGCGACTATGAACTAATGTCTTCAATTCTTCTACACAATCCACCAAAGGTGCAAGTCAATATCATGTGAAAAAAATAGTTGAGGTCAAATAAAATGAGACTTCATTTGATTACTGGTCATTAAGGTATACTGTTAACAAATGTAATACAACCTACTGATAATAAAAGTAGGTTTCAAGGAATTGAGTACATTCTTACAAGTGTGAATAAAGGTGTTGAGGTCAAACACTTGAAGAATCCATTGATTAGGAGACATTGATGTATTCCCAACTGCCGATGGTGAGAGAACTTGCCACTGATGACTGCAAGCCTCTAGGTACTCATAGGACTCTAGGCCTTGTTTCCATAATAAATGAGTTGAGTTCAATGGAAGGAGACCAGCTGAACTAGGGAGAGAATTAAGGCATCTCTCATCATTCAACACGAGGTACAAAGCAATAGATTGATGATTTGGAGGAAATCGAACGAAGATGATGTTCATGAACCAACAAACCTATGCACCTCTCGCATGCACTAGATGCAAGTAGTGAATGAAAGAGACCCTATGAATAGTATCCAATAAGGAAAAATGCCAACAAAGGCGAAGAAACCACCAATAAGGCTAATGGCATCCAATACACTGTAAAAATCCCAATGTGTGAATAGATTTATTGATGGTGAAAATGAGGGAAACCCCCCAGTCAATAACCATTGAATAGATGTTTTCTATTGGGTTCAAGGTTACCTACCCATAATTAAAGTAGGACTAGGGTGCATGAAAGGACTACAACTTCATGTAACTATGAGACACACTAAGGGTATGGACGACATGCAAAGTCAAGAGTTCTGAGAAATGGCCAACACAGGCTTATATAAATCCTTTGAACAAGAGAATGAGACATATGGAGGACTCTAACAACATAAACTTGATAATGAAACTTTTTGATGCAGGAGGCACCAATCAAAATCTCCATAGGGACTGGAAGAGTAACCAGTCGGAGGATTAAAATCTAAGTAACGAGCTCAACTTCCTAAGGTCATGCTAAACCCAAATTTTGGATGAAAAATGGAATCAAAATTTTTGTGCTCTGTTCAAAGGTGACACAACTGCTTCCAACATGAGGTAATATTATTGTCCCACCCATCATTTTTTGTTTTTTCATAGGCAAATGAATGCTATGATACAAGAGAGGAAACAAGTGTTGAGAGTAAGCAATTGGTTCCAACAGTGGAACATACCTATGCTCAATGCAAGGAGGTGCATGAATGATATGGACACTCAAAGGAATGTTTCCTCTTGGGGTATAGGGTGTCAAGATACAAAGGATATAAACAAGGCTCTACTTGTCTGATGATGCACATTGCTGAGCGCGAAATCTAGAACCGACATTAGGCTCAATATTGCAAGCAAGATAATGGAGTGCAATTACAAATTAATGCCAAAGAATGTCCTTTTTCTAAAATTTAGTCCCCTAGGCCCGAAAAAGTATAAAACAATACCCAGGAGAAATCTTCTAGCCACTAGTGATTGGAGTATTTTGGATGAGAAAAGAGTATTTCTATTAGAATATGAACAACAAAAGTGTATGAATGAAAAAATTTCATGTTGGCACATCTTGGAACTGAGAAACTAAGTCCCTTTCAGCTAGGCCTCCACCTCTTTAATCCTCCACCAAAGGAAAGCTCATATAAGAGAGACAATGAGGTCCTCCATCAAAGAGGGAAGATATTGGGGGTTGAACAATGTGTTCAAAATTTAAAGGACAAAGGGATGTAGACTTAATATGAAGTGAATAATTTATCCAAAGAAACTTTGCTCTCAAAAGTTGAATTCTTCTCCTCTCTTCCACAACTTGGATATGGCCCATTTATATCCTTCAAATGGAACTGAAGGGCCGAGTCAGAGAATTTCTAGTATATCCAAGGTCAAGAATCATGGATCTCGTGTTGTGACATGGAAACTTGACACCATTTTTTAATTTTTGGTAGAAAACCCAATGTACGTGGGCTGTAATGGTGCAACCTATGTATATGCATGTTGTATAGTTGTTAGGGCATGTATATGTGGAAAAATATTTTTTTAGCTCTAGGAATTCCAAAATGGGATTTCAAGTTTTCATAGGGAAATGAAAAATGCCTTATGAGATATTTGCATGGGGTGAGGCAAATATTTCTATAACAATCTCCCTCTTCATCCCCACCTCCTTGAAAAAATCCTTAAATTCGTTGGAGGTATACTCTCCCCCATTATCTGACCTCAAGACCTTGATATTATTACCTATCTATATATCTACTTGAGCTCTAAACTCTTGAAACAAACTCAAGACCTCATCCTTGATATTCATAAAGAAGATCCATCTTTTCTTGGAAAAATAATAAATAAACATCAGATAGTATGATGATCCCCATAATGATGCTACTGACATCAACCCACTCACATATGAATGGATAAGATCAAAGATCCCCTTGGACCTACTCTCACAACTTGGAAACGTATCTTTGTAATTCTTTCCAAGTTCACACCCTTTAAACAGTCCCTGCTACTCAATTATGAACTCTGGAAGAGATGTAACAATCTCCCTCCGAATAAACAATGCCCTATAGTCATGTAGGTGTCCCATCCTCATGTGCCACAACTCACATAGGTTTTCACTATCATGTACCAAATATTGAACAGACTTTATGTTCTAAGACTTTTGCGACCACTGTTGTGATGAGATAGTTCTTTCAGATTCATCGCATTGATTTTTTCATATTCGACGTTTCAGACCAAACCAGTGTGGTCCATAATTAGGAAAAGAACTATATCATTTAATATACTTTCCTTGTAATCTATATAAATTTCATTCTCTAACCCCAATGACCACTACTCTTTTTGGGATAACTTTCTCTGGATGTATGAGTACCTTACCTCTATGAAAATTAATGAAAAAACCCCTATCCTACATAATTGAGACTAAAAGAAAATTATTATTCAAACCTGGTATGTAAAGAACATCCTGTGCATCCAACGAACCTCGTGACTTGAGATGAAACATAACTTTTCCCTCTCCCTTTACTATATACCTGACATCATCACTAAGCTCCACATGAACATCTGAGTCACTCTTTGTCAGACTGCTAAAATGCTCCCATTCCTTTTTTCATATGATGAGATGCACCAGTGTCCAAGAACCAAGCACTCCTCACTAATATGATGGTAGAAAGGAAAGAAACCAATGAGGAATC
>CBVK0101073863.1:0-31816 GCA_900067695.1 Picea abies
AATATGTCATTGAGAAACCTGTCACTGTATACTCATCAACCAATCTGATCTGATCACATAGACCTCAAATGTAGAAACTGAATATGTCACTGAGAAACCTGTCACTTTTTTTTTTCTTGTAGCATTCTGTTGCTGCGAATCCACTGCCGCAATTTTTCTGCCACACTTTTTCTGTTGCGTTTTTCTGCCACACTTTTCCTACTGTGATTTTTCTGCCACACTTTTTCTTCCGCAGTTTTCCTACTGCACTTTTTCTGCTACAATTTGTTTTCCGCACATTTTCTACTGCACTTTTTCTTCCGTAGTTTTCCTGCCACACTTTTTTTGCCGCACTTTTCTCTCTCAATAATACCTGCCCAACTAACCTTTCACAAAAATAGATATTCAATGATATTCAAGTGTGATTAGATGAGAGAGCCTTGCCTCTTATTTATACTTTCATGTAGCATCCTTAAGGGGTTACTTTTTAATCATCTTAACCCACTTTCCTTATTTTAGGGTTAACCCACTTATAATGTAGCTTCCTCAAGGGGTTACCTTCTAACCATCTTAACCCACTTTCCTTATTTTAGGGTTAACCCACTTATAACCACTTGTCCACTTAACTTAACCACTTTCCTTAATTAGTAAGTTCTCCATTAACTTTATTATTTAAATAATTTCTTTTGCATCCTCTTTGACTTATAGTACACTCACCACTTCACTTTATTATTTAAATAATTTCTTCTTTGCAAACACTTTGACGACTTTGACCTTTTGGTGCTTCTAGATGACTCATGAGGGTTCTCCAACTTCACATGGCCATAAATTTCTAACTGTGAGGAGTTATGTGGCGTTCCACATACCACTGAAAATGGCATGACATGTGCTATCCATCTAGAATAGTCTTACCTACAAATATGTGAAAAATCATACCATTATCCATAAAAAAAACTTGGGTCCATTACCCAGACCTTTATGCTACCGATATTTTCTACCAGACTTTCTTCAAGGGTTGACATCAATGACAACCAACCCAATTAATCAATAATCTCCCCCTTTGGCATTGATGACAACACTTAGATGCAATATTGAAGTCATGTCATGCAATACTGAAGTCATATCACTCATGCTCCCCCTGTGACCATCGCTCCCTTTGGAACCATAACTCTATGCTATGCATATGATAAATCTCTCCCCCTTTGTCATCAATGGCAAAGGTATCTTTCCATCTGTGGCTGCTCCCCCTAACTAAAATCTTCCTGAAATTGATCTCCCAACCTGAATTGTTCTCTTTATGGTGCTTCCTCGTGTACATCTGAGACATATAAGATAAACATTCAAAAACATTCATTTTGGAGTAGAAATTACTCTGAATCTCTGGCGAAGATACTCAAAGGCTTCCCATGGAAGCAGATTTGTAAAGATGTCTACCACTTGTTCTTTTGTGCCCACATATTCAACTATGATTTTCTTCTCTACAACCTGTTCCCGTAGAAAGTGATACTTGATTGGAATGTGCTTCGTCTTGGAGTGCATCACTAGGTTCTTTGAGATACTGATGGTGCTTGTATTATCACAATATATTGGAATGAGTTCATCATACTCAACCTATATATCTGTTAGAGTTTGTTTCATCCATAGAACCTGTATACAACATGCTTCTGCTGCAATATACTCTGCCTCGATTGTAGATAAGGATACTGATGATTGTTTCTTACGTAGCCATGATACTAAACACTCACCCAAGTAGAACTATGATCCACTAGTGCTTTGTCGGTCATCAATGCAACCTGCCCAATCTGCATTTGTGTAGGAAATAAGTGATAGATCCTTTTCCTTTTGGATACCATAATCCATACTCCTTTGTTCCTTTGAGAAATCTAAAAATCCTCTTCACTGCTAATACATGTGATTCCTTTAGTGCTGCTTGAAATCGTGCTACTTGTCCAAACTGCCTGCATTACATCTAGTTTGGATGCTGTCACATATAGTTAGCTGCCAATCATTGACCTATATTGCCTCTGGTCTCTAGACTTTGAATCATCATATTTTCTCAACTTGCAACTGGTTTGCATAGGAGTGGTAACTGGTTTGCAATCTTCCATTCCGAACCTCTTTAGCATTTCTCTGATATACTTAGTTTGAGAGATAAAAATTCCTTGGTTGCTTTGACATATCTGAAGACCTAGAAAGAAGGATAGTTCTCCAAGTAATGAAATTTCAAATTCATTCTGCATATCCTTTGCAAATTTATGGCTTAACCTGTCATCATTACTTCCAAAAATAATATCATCAACATAAACTTCAATTAATAAAATACTATCTTGAGTTACCTTGATGTAGAGGTTGCTGTCTGCAATTCCTTTTCTGAACCCTACCTTCTGTAGATATTTATCCAGTCTATAGTACCATGCTATAGGATCCTGTTTTATACCATACAAGGCCTTCTTCAATTTACACACATAATCTGCATTCTCTGACAACTGAAATCCTTCTTGTTGTTCAATGTAGATTTCTTCTTGAAGTTCCCCATTCAAAAAAGTTGATTTCACATCCATCTAATACACTTTAATATTTTTGGAGCATGCATAAGCTAGGAGTAATCAGATTGCTTCCATTTTGGAAACTGGAGAAAATGTCTCTTCAAAGTCGATTCTTTCAACCTGTGTGTATCCTTTACATATCAATCTAGCTTTGTTGCTTGTAACCTGTCCATATTCATTCAATTTATTTATGAATACCCACTTTGTGCCATTAACATTCTTATTCTTTGGTCTTGGAACCAATTCCAAAGTGTCATTCTTCTCTATTTAATCCAATTCTTCATCCATGGCCTTATTCCAAAAGTCATCCTTGTTGGCCTCTTCAAAACTGTTTGGTTCAATTGTAGATGAGAGTGCTAGGTGTGTTTGTTCTGATGAACAGATTCTTCTTCTAGTCTCAACTCCTGCATCTTTGTTTCTGATAATTTGATCTGAAGGATGATTCTTCTGTACTCGTTTTCTAGGTGTCTTTGGAGGCACTTGTTGAACTTTCTCTTCTACTTCTGTCTGATCCTCTTCATATTCCCCTTCTATTTCTTCTTCATCTTCTACTTCTTCTTCGCAAAGTTGTTCCATTGATTCATTTTCTTCTTCCTTTAATTCTCATCCACCTGTTTCATCAATTGTTACATTGCTGCTTTTCACAACTTTGTTCAACCTCAGATTGTAACACTTGTATGCTTTCCTTGTACTTGAGTAACCAACAAGTACTCCTTTTTCCACACGAGAGTCAAACTTTCCCATTCTGCCATCTTCTCTTTTGATGTAGCATTTGCTTCAAAATACTCTGAAGTGCTTCACATTTGTTGGTCTTCCTTTCCATAGCTTGTAGGGAGTTTTGTCATTATTGTTTCTCAGCATTACTTTGTTTTGAATGTGAAATGTTGTATGCACTGCATGTATCCAAAAAATATCTGTCAATTTGGAATCCATTAGCATTGTGTTGAGGGGTCCTAAATTCCTTTAGAATCAACAGTAGGAACCAAACTCGTCTCCGAGGCCCAATTAGACGCTGTGATGTTTAATGGTGGAATGGTTCTCCAGATCTTGCGATCTGACCAATTAATCGATGGGATTTACGTAGTTATTAACAAGATGTCTTCTTGTGAAATCTCCTCCTTCAGTTTGAACGTTCTCTTTTTGTAATTTCTCTTATAGGTGGGACCAATAAAAGATACATGCTGGTATAAACCAACTGGGTAACAAAGGGGAAATGCTTAACTACTGGAGAAATCTGAGCTTGGGATAACCCTCATTTCTCACGCATGCATACAATGATTCTTACACCTATGACAAGCTTGGTACTAATACGTTAACATGATGGTGTTCCAACCATTAACTGAGATACAATTATCAGAGAAAAACATACATGTAATAAATGATGGTGAGAAAAATAGTTTCCTTAGATCTACTCATTGATCACACATTAACACAACGATTTACTTTTCATCATTAAAGACAAGAACTATAAAAATATTGAATTACATAAATTATCAACAGATTCAGAGGCTATTACTCTTTACAACATCCATTCATGAGATAAAATAAAAAATAATTCTTCTTCAGATCCAATCACACACACTTTTGATGAAAAATGAACATAAACTTGTCCCTGGTCCTAAATAGGACTTCTCAATTAAGGGATCTCCGAAATAGTTCTTTACAAATCCAAAAATGAGGGTCTTTTAAAAAACCATCGACCTTCTCTAACAGGTCGATCCTCTTATTTATATAATGTTATTAACTAAAAACAACTATCAAAAGTGCAAGCTAAGTAAAACAAAACATCACCACATGGCACTTTCATCTCTTAGTCTTCTAAGAGTCATCAAATGGTTTCACTTGAGTGGATGACTCTTCTCGTACTCTGACTATTTGACGAAGAGCTCCTCGCATGTGTTGGCATACGTGAATCTGTGTTGGTCCATTGGGGATGAAAAGATCTCCTTTATCTCCACTGCCCGTGCTTGATACTTGACTATTATAACACTTAACTATAGTAACACTGCCCAATCCTTGATTAGGTGTTTCATGAACTTTTGTACTTGACCTGGTGCCATGTTCGCCACCTTTGCTATCTCCATAGCCCACGATGAGTCTTGTTCAACATGTAGTTTGACTATGTAATGAAATTCGACAAAGTCATTGGGTGTGCCAAATTCTGGAAGGCTGATGTCTCTCATCGCCCAGTTGATCTTGGTCCAACTCTTTTCGCATTCAACCAATTTTTGTTGGATTTCCTGATGAGGTTCTTGGGCCATTTTCACCCAGTATTTAGCCGACTTCTTTATGCAGTTGATGCTGCTATCCCTTAGTACCCAAATGTCGTTCTCTTCAGCGTCTCAACTCTGTTGAACCACGTTGATGTAATTGATCCTTTCCATTGCTTGGTGTGATTTCACATACCATATTTCCATATCCTTGCACGTCTCTAGCACCACGAGGGTGTCTTCTTGGAAATTGGCTATCCCTGTAGTGAAAAGTTGTCGCTCATTTGTGAATTTACTATAGGCATCTTGGAATTCGCTTCTCAAGAATACCGTGGCTTGTGTGGAGTCTTGATAATATTTCTCCAAATGGAGTAGATGCTCCAACTCCTTAAGTGCAGTGGCCAGATTCTCTTCATCCTTCCTTGTTCTATCCAAGGTGGCATCTGTGATTGCCATCCCTACACCGATAAGCTCGGACGTCTTGGCATGATCCGTGCTAATTAATTCCTCCTATGTGGTGATGAGGACAGAGCGATCTAGAGTAAGCCTCCTCTTCTTGGTGGTTCTCTTCATGATGTATTTCCTCTTTCGGTCATAGGAGATGGCTTGTATATCAAAAACCTTGATGTAGACCCCCCTTCTCCCCTCGGGGCTGCTGACCTCCCGGTCAAGGATCAATCAAGAAACTAGTTCTGATTGACTCTTTGGGCCTCTACTAGACCCAAAATTCATTTACATAGGCCCTTTTTCTCGTGGCACAGGTCGTATGAGACCCACCAACTCTCTCCTTAGCACTGGTCGAATTTCAATGCCTGACGAGCGCTAACTCTTCTCTGGCTAAGCCCTTCCTTCACGTGACCATGACTGTGACCAGTCGCCTAATTGAAAGGCACGTCATGATTTCATGTATCGGGTCTTTGCATGTGAGTCACCTCGACTCTCTCGACCTTTGAAATCTCGACAGGAGCCTAGTGCATGCTAGCCCCTCTATTCTCCTTCACCGATGTGACCCTTCACTATGACCACGAGCCAATCTTTCGAGCGCTTTGTGATTTTTCATTTCATGACTTCGTATCTTGCAAAGTTTGCTTTCTTGTCCTTTCAAAACCTAAACTTGCGAATTCCGCTTGCCATATCAATGGTCCACAATCCCTGAGATCCAACGGTTCTTCTCTCCTTTTCGCATATCGGGACTTCACATTTCACGAAGTTGGAAGATTGCGCACGTTGCTTCTCCGATCCCCGATATCTTGAAATTTATGTGCACTTGATCAATGACTCACAACTCTCCAGGATCTAATGGCTCAGATCAACTCTTCATGAATCGGGACTTCACGTTTCATGAGGTTTGAGGACCGCTCACCTCCCTTCTCCCAATATCTGAACTCCCGAAATCTCCCTGGACAATCAATGGTCCAGATATCTCCTTCGATCAATGACTGTGATCAAATCACGATTTCATGAGTTCCCAGAACTCTTTCGTTTGATTTCCCAAGTTGCAAATTCCTGACAAGACCAGATCTACGGTCCAACTCCCTCCTTCGATCAATGACTGTGATCAAATCATGATTTCACGATTTGTGAGTTCTTATAACTCTACCTTTGACTTCTCTGAGTCACGAGTTAGTGAAATGCTAATCTTCTCGCCACATGTCCCCCTTAACAATGAACGGTTCCCATGATTTCAGAACTTCGTAGGTCCGATTCTCCTGTACACTTTCAAAGCTTTAATGTTAGTGCACTTTACCTTGATCGAATGACTACGATCCTTTTTCGCATAGATTGGATGACTGAGATCCTTTCTTTGCGCTTTGATCGAACGACTGAAATATTTTCTTTGTGCTCTGATCGAACGATTGATATATTTTCTTTGCACTCTGATCGAACGAATGAGGTCTTTTCCCTTGGCATTCAGATCGAATGACTGAGATATTTTCTCCTCTACACTTGCTCCTCATTGTTTGTATGCTGATTAAACGGTCCACATATCTCCCCCTAAGCTTACACTTTCTTCAGACTCAGAAGATTTTCGAAAGATTCAAAGGCTTCGGTCCTTTTCCTTCTTGCGAGTCCATTTCTTGGATCTCGTTCGCACTTCTTGGAAAGTGATATTCTTCCTGAGATTGATCTCCTTGAAGCGTTCAATCTCTCAAGCACTTATTGCTTTTTCAGGAAATTCGTCAAACTCAGATCCAAATATTCTTGAAAATAATTCTTTCCCACCTTCCTAGCATTCCTCTGTTCTTGTCATTTGAATTCCTTATGGAATCTCTTCGAATCTTCGTCGAATTCCAGACTTGTGCACTCTTTGCAACAGATCTTTACATAATATTTGAGTTCTTGCGATGATTGTGAAAACCTTGCAGTAGTGGTTTTACACTTCTTGCAAAGAAACTTTATGCTGTTCCTCCTGAGCTTACGAGTCGAGACAGACTCTGTCAGTGCATTCCTTGAAGATTGAATTCTGGATCTGTGCACTCATTGCAGCAGATTCTTATGAAAGATATGGATTCTTGCAGAAAACTGTGCACTCCTTGTAGCAGTCAATTTTCACTCCTTCCAAAGGAAATATTACGCTATTTCTTCTGAGCTTCCGAGTCAAAATAGACTCTGTCAACGCACTCCTTGTGGACTATGTGCACGCCTTGCACCTCTCACGAAGAAAAGCGATTTCAAATTTTATGCAAACATTTCAAAGATACATACTCTCATAGTAAGATTCATTCATTCTTGATACAAACAACAATAATAGAGAATTGCAGGCAACACCAATAGTCTCCCACATTTGGATCAATTTTCTCTATTATCTTCATTCAAAATCAAGAAAACGGTTATGGAAAAATTCAGAACAACAACTACTGTTCATAAATTCCTGCTTGCTCACAACTCTCGTAACCCTTTTTTAGGGTGTACAAAGCCTCTCTTTATACAAAAGAAAAAAACTAACTGCTATCTAATTGCGGTTACATCGAGATTAGGGTTAAACTTGTAGGTCATGCGTGCTCATTTTTTTCTCCTTGCGCGTGATCTTTCCTCTTTTGTTTTCTCTCAGCTTCAAAAGATTGCAATACTGGCTAGCGTGCGAGACTCCATATTGGTTCTCAGGCGCTGAGTTGTCCTGCCACGTGTACTTGCTGATGATGCTCTTGCATTATACTCCCCTAGGAAAAAATTTATGGACTCCTGTGCATGAGCTCCTGCACCGACTTTCCATGCTTCTAGATATCAACTTCACTCTCCCAACTGACATCTTCTATTGGGTGTCCCTTCCACTTGAACAGACTCCTCAATAAGTTTCCAAACTTCTGTTACCACCTCATTCTGTCCATCTGTCTGAGGGTGATAAGATGAGATGAAGGACAAATCTGTCCCCAACTTCTTCCACCATATCATCCTAAAATGATGAACAAATTTCGTGTCTCTATCCGAGACAATGCTTTTGGGTAGGCTGTGAAGTCTCACAACTTCCTTAAAGAACATATTCAAAACATGTGTTGCATCACCGGTCTTCTGGCATGGGATAAAGTGGGCCATCTTTGAAAACCTATCCACCACTACAAATATGGAATCACATCTCGTTTGTGGTCTTAGTAGTCCCAACACAAAATCCATGCTTATTGTATCACAAGGCCTCTCTGGTGTGGGCAATGGTTGATAAAATCCAATGTTCTGTCTTTTACCTTTTGCATGTTGGTAGATTCTACATCTATTCACGAATTTTATCACATCTGTTCTCATACCTGGCCAATAGTATGAATTGCTCAACTGTGCAAATGTATTATCATGGCCAAAATGTCTAGCCAATCCTCCACTATGGTTTTCCTTCAAAAGGTTATCCCTCATTGAGAATTTTGGTATGCACAATTGATTTCCATTGAAAAACAATCCCTCTTGAATCATAAAATCCACAGCTGGTAAAATCACGAGATCCTGCTCATGGCTCCCTCTGCTATGTTGTTGAGATCCTCTAGGGTCCCATACTTTCTCTCAGAGCTGTTCATCTGCTCCTTTTCCTTACTACTTCTTTTGTTGTTGCTACTGTTTCTTCTCTGCTGCTATGGAAAGTCCTCCTCTGTTCAGTCTCCTCCTACTAACAGTTTCTTGTGCTGACCCCAACATCAACCTTATGATTTCTTCGATTACCTTGTCCAGCTGATCAACTAGCTGGTCCTTGTTTTGCAAACTACTCTGTTGCACTTCCTTCATGTCAATGGGTAGATCAACCTGATCTCCCTTGATTCCTTCATCTCCCATGGCCTTAGCTTGCCACTCTGCTACAGTCTCATCACTGAGCTGTTGCTCAGCTATCTCCTCTGACAGATTGGCTTCTGTCATCTCCTCTTGTGTTGGTTCAACTCCAACTTCTTCCAGCTTCTCCCCAGGTTGGTATGTTCCTCCACCTGTTTCCAATTTGGTCTATTGGATATGCCTACTCTTCATATTTATCCTCCTCTCTAGGGATTCCAATTCCTCATACAACTCAACAAAATCTACGTTGTATGTTTCCTCTTCTGTTGCAGGTTCGAGTGTCGCAGTCATCTCCTGTTCAACTCATGGGATGAAATTTTTGAGAAATTCTGATGAATGCTCCTCTTCCACAGTCTGCATGATTGTCTGTTGGAAGCCATATTTTTGTTCTGGATTGTTCAACCAATCCTCCAAAACCTTCATCTCTCGCTTCCATTGAGTGAGAAAGTCATCTGAATTCTCCTTTTTTTTTCTTGGGGCAGACATCAGTATCTTCTCCTCCTTGACAGTATCTGCTAGCTATCTTTCTTCTGCTACACCTACATCATAGACATAGTTAGCTTTAAAATCATTTGGCCCCATGGCCTCCTTCTCGGATTCTCGTTGCGCTATCACCTCCTATGCAACTCTTGTATTAATCTATGATGGACTATTTGGCAGGAATATTTTAATTCCCCCAACGATCAGAACACACCCCTGATCCTCCTTTGCTGCGATGGGAGTATATAACTTATCATCATCTTCATTCATACGATCTGCAAACCCACATGAATCTTCATATATCAACACTCCTTGCTGACATGAACTCTCAGCTGATTTCATCTCCTCTCCCTTTCCCACTTGGAGATCTGGGATTTCTCCTCTGCCCCCCTGGCAGTTTATGAGATCCAACGATCCCTCTTCATTTCCCACCTGGAAACTTAAACTTCCATCACTAATCTCCTGGTAGTCTATGAGATCCTCCACTGATCTCCTTCTATTTCCCACTTGGCAACTTGAAAGTTCACTTCTGCCCTCCTGGTAGTTTATGAGATCTCTTGATCCCATCTCATGGTCCACCTGGCAACATGAATTTCCACTGCTGTCCTCTTGATAGTCTAAGATATATTCACTTGATCTCATATCATTGCCCACCTGGCAATTTGAAAATTCATCTCTACCCTCTTAGCAGTTTATGAGACCTGTAACTGATCTACCTTCCTCATCATCACTGAGATTTCTCCCAGTCTCTAGTTCACATATGTGAATCAGTTCCTCCTCTGTGTCACTGAGGTCTTCAACATGCCTCAACCACTTTCTCCACTCTTGTTGGTGTTTTTTGACCAACAACTTTTGGACAGGCCATTTTACCTTCCTGTTCAGAGGCCATTCATACATCCAACATACCTTTGCCTCCTGTTTCATCTTCAATGTCAGCTGTTCCATTCTCAGTCTTATCTGAATGATCTCCTCATCAAACTATTCTTTACTTTTCTTCCGGTGGCCTACTCCTCGACCACACTTATGGCCTTCAGTAGCTATATTTTTTTGTCTTTAGCCCTCCTGGATATCTACCATTTGCTGCATACCTTGCAATAGTTGTCACATAGCACCAATACTCTGTCTTCCTTCACCTATTGTTCTACAGGTAAACTCCAACTTATGATATCATTTGATGTCATTAGATTATTTCTTTTCACCTTCTTGCTTTTTTCTACAATATGTAGACACAGTTCAGCTATTGATACTGTTTGATGTAGTCAGACTGTCCTCTCTATCTCCCTCACCTGAAATCTACAGATGAAATTAAATCTGATACCTCTTGACGGTATGAGACTATATCCTTTATCTCCTTCGCCTGAAATCTACAGACAAAAATCAGATCTGATACCACTTGATGGTTATCAAAGTATTTTCTTCATCTACTCTCTGCTACAGAAATTAAAAATCTGAGCTCTGATACCACTTGATGCAGACCCCCCTTCTCCCCTCGGGGATGCTGACCTCCCAGTCAAGGATCAATCAAGAAACTGAGTCTGATTGACTCTTTGGGTCACTGCTAGACCCCAAATTCATTTACATAGGCCCTTTTTCCCATGGCACAGGTCGTATGAGACCCGTCACCTCTCTCCTTAGCGTTGGTCAAATTTCAATGCCTGATGGGCGCTAGCTCTTCTCTGTCTAAGCCCCTCCTTCATGTGACCACGACTGTGACTAGTTGCCTAATTGAAAGGTGTGTCACGACTTTGCATATCAGGGCTTTGCATGTGAGTTATGTCGATTCTCCCGACCTCCGAAATCTCGACAGGAGCCTAGTGTGTGCTAGCCCCTCTATTCTCCTTCACCAATGTGACCCTTCACTATGACCATGGGACAATCTTTCGAGCTCTTCATGATTTCACGTTTCGCGACTTGGTGTCTCGCAAAGTTCACTTGCTCGTCCTTTCAAAACCTAAAATTGCGAGTTCCGCTTGCTAGATCAGTTGTCTGCAATCCCCGCAATCCAATGGTTCTGCTCTCCTTTTCACATATTGGGACTTCATGTTTCATGAAGTTGGAAGATTGCGCACTTCCCTTCTCCAATCCTCGATATCCTGAAATTCATGTGCACTCGATAAACGACTCACAAATTTTCAGGATCTGATGACTTAGATCAACTCTTCATGAATCAGGACTTTGCATTTTGCAAAGTTGGAGGACCGCTCACCTCCCTTCTCCCAATATATGAACTCCCGAAATCTCCCTAGACAATCAATGATCCAGATCTCTCCTTCGATCAATGGCTGTGATCAAATTGGGATTTCACGATTCGCGAGTTCCCAGAACTCTTTCCTTTGATTTCCTGAGTTGTGAACTCCCGACAAGACTAGATCTACGGTCCAACTCCCTCCTTCGATCAATGACTGTGATCAAATCATGATTTCATGATTCACAAGTTATTAAAACTCTACCTTTGACTTCTCTGAGTCACGAGTCAGCGAAATGTTGATCTTCTCGCCACATATCCCCCTTGACGATGGGCGGTTCCAATGATTTCAGAACTTCGTAGGTCCGATTCTTCTTTACACTTTCAAAGATTTAATGTTAGTACACTTTACCTTGATTGGACAGCGACGATCCTTTTTCACGCAGATCGGATGACTGAGATCCTTTCTTTGCACTTTAACCGAACGGATGAGATATTTTCTTTTCTCTCTAATCGAATGACTGAGGTCTTTTCCCTGGCGTTCAGATCGAACAGATGAGATATTTTCTCCTCTGTGCTTTCTGCTCGTTGTCTGGACGCTGATCGGA
The DNA here is from genome assembly GCA_900067695.1 of Picea abies. Taxonomy (NCBI): domain Eukaryota; kingdom Viridiplantae; phylum Streptophyta; class Pinopsida; order Pinales; family Pinaceae; genus Picea; species Picea abies. Next base: position 12,257 of record CBVK0101073863.1, read on the forward strand.
TGGTCCAGATCTCTCCCCCTAAGCTTACGCATTTTTTTAGAATTAGAAGATTTTCGAAAGATTCAAAGGCTTCGACCCTTTTCCTTTTCGCGAGTCTATTTCTTTGATCTCGTTCGCACTTCTTGGAAAGTGATACCCTTCCTGAGCTTGATCTCCTCGAATCTTTCGATCTCCCGAGCATTTCTTTCTTTTCCAGGAAATTTGTTAGACTCAGATCCAAAGATTCTTGAAAATAATTCTTTCCCACCTCCCTGGCGATCCTCTGTTCTTGTCCTTTGACTTCCTTACAGAGTCACTTCGACTCTTTGTTGAATTCTAGAACTGTGCACTCTTTGCAACAGATATTTACACAAGGTTTGAGTTCTTGCGACGATTGTGAACACCTTATGGAAGTCATTTTACACTTCCTGCAAAGAAACCTTACGTTGTTCCTCCTGAGATTATGAGTCGAGACAGACTCTGTCAATGCACTCCTTGCGGACTGAATTCTGGATCTGTGCACTCCTTGCAACAGATTCTTACGCAAGATCTGGATTCTTGCGAATGACTGTGCACTCCTTGCAACAGTCACTTTGTACTCCTTGCAAAGGAAATCTTACACTATTTCTTCTGAGATTCCAAGTCGAAACAAACTCTGTCAACGCAGTCCTTGCGGATTATGTGCACTCCTTGCACCGCTCACGAAGAAAAGTGATTTCAAATTTTATGCAAGCATTTCAAAGCTACATACTCTCATAGCAAGATTCATTCATTCTAGATACAAACAACAATAACAAAGAATTACAGGCAACAACAAAAATCTCTCACATTTACATCAATTTTACTCTATTATCTTCATTCAAAATCAAGAAAACGGTTTCAGAAAAATTCAGAACAACAACTATTGTTCATAAATTCCTACTTTCTCATAGCTCTTGTAACCCTTCTTTAGGGCGTTCAAAGCCTCTATTTATACAAAAGAAAAAAAACTAACTGCTATCTAATTGCGGTTACATCGAGACTAGGGTTAAACTCCCAGGTCATGCATGCTCATTTTTGTCTCCATGCGCCTGATCTTTCCTCTTTTGTTTTCTATCAGCTTCAAAAGATTGCGATATCAGCTAGTGTTCGAGGCTCTAGATTGGTTCTCAGGCGCTGAGTTGTCCTGCCATGTGTACTTGCCGACGATGCTCCTGCATCAAACCTCATCCAAAGGTTAGGGAATTTGTTGCTCTCCACAGGTAAGCATGTTTCCCAGGCTCCTGACGATGTATATTTTTTCAAGACTGGGTTCTTGAACCTCTCCTATGTCTTCTGAAAGTTTGACCTCTGGTTGTTTCTCATTGAGAGGTAAAGTACTGACCAAAATTGATGCATCAGAGGAAGGCTTCGTATTTACTTGATAATCGTCTGTTGAGATTCCAATTTGCTGTTTTGGAATTTCTTCTTCTTGTTCTCCCGACCCTAGCTCGTCCTTCAAGATGTCCACTTGGGTCTTCGATGCATAGAGTAGCTCAGTGTCTAAGACACTTTCGACCTCCTGTTCACTTTGTGGAAGGCTTTGAATTTGAGCATTGAGAGCTGAGGAAGATGCTTTCTTGGGTTCCTTTTCCTCTGTGATCTGTACCAAAGTCACCAGGGAAACCTATGAACTCTCCTCATCATCATAGATCGTTATTAAGTCATGTACGGGGTTTGGTGTACTTTCTCTCCCTGATGTCCTCACTATATTTGGATGAGCTGAAACGTCCCCTAGTGATCTGGCCTGTGGCGTTGAAACTTCAGGGTTATCTAACCCGATGATCTCCTCAATTTGTATTGGCTCTGGGTCACTTGGACCTACCCAACTTTTGATTGGGTTGTTAGCATGGACCCTTGTCATTTCTACTAGGTCCGGGTTGTTCTGCAGCTGATCAATTACTCTCTGTGTGCCTTTTCCATTAGGAGAAATCCCCTTGCATGTGCCTCTAGTGTCATAGACAATCCCCTATTCTGCACCTATGTTTCCTCTGCTGCTCTGATTTATTCCCTAGCTCTGAGGGCCTCTTAAGCTGACTGCTTTATTTTTACCGCCTGGTCATCCATGCTCATGGCCTTGAACCTTGTCATTTTTGGGTCGACCATCCTTTGCACCACCTCGTTATAGTCCTGAGTGTTCTCTATGAAGAATTTGTCTTCGAATTTTTCGTGGGTATACGACCAGCAGAACGACACCTGCGAAGCATGTTGGAGGATCAACCCCTTTGGATCCTACTTGCGGAATCAGCCTGTTGGGAATCTGAATTTGAGTTGTCTTATCCCTTCTTGTTTGGCTTCAGCAATATCCTTTACCAAATAGAACCCTACATGGAAACCATAAGGTATGAAAGCTCGTTTCTTGTCTATGACCAGGGTGGCATTGTAGTAGCCTTGCAAGATGGTCCGGTAACATATTTCTCCTACGACGAGTCAGTCTGGGACATGAGCTGGTAGGAGATATTATGTTCCGGTGGCCCTGAACACCCTGATGTAGGTGGTGCGCTCGTCCAAATACCAATGGAATACCTTGGAGATAATTTTCTTGGCTGCTGTCAGTAGCCTTAGGCATTCCTTCTTAAAAATAATAAAATAAATTCATGTGATGAATTCATCGCAAATGAGGGAGTAAGATTTCTTATACCTATTTTCCCATAGCACACTGAAGTAGACATGAACTGGGAGCTCTGCAACATGCCAGCTTAGATTCATGCCAATGAAGATGTTCCTAGCACACATGACATCTAGTAGGTATGAAGCCATGTAAAATGTTGTTGCTTCCCCTTCCTTTGGCATTTGATCCTTCTGCACATAGATTCTTAGTTGCTTGGATATTATTTCTCCCCAGTTGAAGCTGCACACGATGATCACAACTATGTATGCCAAAGGAATCTATGTCTCTGAAAACTTGGAGCAATGTTTCTCTTCATATAACCGATAGATGAGATCCATCAAATAGATGTATGGTTTCCTCAAGTTAACCATCCCATACTAGCTAGTGCTCTGGTTGGTAAAATTCTTGTCCTCCCTCCACGATGATGCCATCACTCGATTGGTGTCGTGGTGTTCATATAACTTCACCACAAAGTCTGTGTTTAGCCGCTTCTCTGGGTCTTTGAGTTTGTAATATTTCTTCACTTCTACCGGGAGGAAAACTCTGACACACCTGTCATTATCATTGTTGATCAAACATTTATGTGTGTCTGTGTGGTCGATGAGCCACTTCGGGACCTCTATGCAGGGAAAAATGGGGGTCATGCTTGCCACCATGTGTAGATACGATTGTTGGATGTTCGGGAACACCTGGTCGTCGAGTACCCTCACGTCCAGATCACTGTGTGGGACATAATCTGGGTATTCTTTTTAGCTGATCCTGTTAAAGAGATCCCCCCACTGTGGGAGTGCCATATTGGAGCCAATGCTTGTCTTTGTATCGCCAAAGGCCGGAGGATGGATGGAAAATTTCTTCGTTGCTGTATTGACGACAGGCTCCGGCCGAGGGACATACTCTAATTGCCTCGTGATCCCTGGAGAAGAACCTTCACCTATCTCTGGTTCTTTTATCTTTGGTGCTCTCGGCGAGTGTCCGGTGGTTGGTTTTCTCAGTGGAATTGTTCCTCTGAAGTTTGTTTAAAACTAGTTATTTTGATAATCACGAGGTCAATACAGCCTTCGAGGCAATCGTCTAGCTCTTTCAGATGCTCTGGAATTCTCTTGCGCGCAGAATGAATTTGTTTACAATAGTTCAAAAGATTTTAAACAGGAAAAATCCTACCATGTCACATCAACCATTCAAGTCAGGTTATGAGTGAAAATTCAATAAATATGTCGCCGAATCTCTTGAACTTAAATTCATCGTGGGTTGATGGAAGAGGCGCAAGTGGTGATGTGGTCTATCAGTGATTTTAAATGGTTGTTTTGATTGGCGCACAAGGTAGCAACTAATGCAGGATTGAGTATTAAATATCTCCCTAAATGCTCAAAATACAATCATATCTAATGCTAAAACGTCTTGTCGTGTTGCTCATTCAATGGGCGGACCAGGGATCGGGGTTGTGCTATGAATGTTTCGTTGATATCCTCCTGCAAAAGGCTCCGACGCCGATCGATCTTACCGTACAATGCTGGCGCGAAAATATTGACTCGGAGGTGTGACTTGAACCTAGGGAACCAAGAATGACTCAGGATAGAACTAAACCATAAAACTCTCTTACCTGGTAAAGCCACATGGCGTTGGAGGCCAGTGACTTAAATCACTTGTATTAATTGGAGTTGGGACTTTCCTTAAGTTATTCATTCTAAAACAAACCTTATCTTGTCGATGCCAAAAAAGTGTCCAATATCGACGATCGATGGTAAAACTATAAAAGCACTTCCAGGTCGGCTCCCTTGAAAACGTCTCGATGCTGAAAATGCATCAGGGATCAACGATCATGGATAAATTTATCATGGTCAAAATGTTTGTTGTGATCCTTCTGGGTTTTCCTTGATTCCAATAAAGCACGTCGGGCATCGGCTATCGACGATATGTTTTTGTGAAAAAAATTAACGCAAACCAAAACTTCCTTCTGCCGATGCCGATGGAGATTGGTGCTCGACGATTGTGGTTTTCCGAGGGGTTCCCTTTTTTTCTTTGAGTTCCTTCCGATGTCGAACCTAAGCGCGTTGGGTGAAGTGTTTGTCCGCTGGTTCTTTATTCAGGTGTTAAGGTCCTTTTAGTCATGGGATTTCATAAGTTGAAGCAAACCTGAATAGGTGATGAGAGTCATGAAATTAAGCAAAGACAAAACATTTCCCAAAATGAAATTGAATCAGGCAGTGCAAAAGATCAAGTGGTACCCAAAAAAGTAAACGATTTGATAAAGGATTTTTAGGGTGTGTTGAGTGCTCAAAAAATGGCGACTTACTGGGCGAAAGAAGAATCTTTGTTCCTACCTCGGTCTCGACTGATGGAAAAGATGGTTAGGATCTTGACTAGTTTTTAATCAGAGCCTCTTTTGTCCTTTCATTTGAAATTCCCTGGTTGGTGCACCTGGGCCTACTTGTGGGGTTTCAACCTTTATTCCACCTTTGTTTCCAGTAACCCTGACTCATGTCCCACTTGACAAGAGTTGAGTAAATCATTCACTGGCACCAGGATCTTTATTTATCATCATTCACTTGCTATGGTGTTGCTCTGCTACCAGCGAGCATCCATAGCCCCAACAGAGTCACCCCGACATCACAGTCCTTGGTCTAATTTTAACGAGTGTTCATAGCTCCGATGGAGTTATCTACATACCCTCTCCTATTGTGTGCTCGATTGGTATAATTGATTTTATTTTGACAGAATGCCCTGAGACAGTGGGAGAGGAGGACGTCTGTTATTTGCAAATTGAGATGGTTAAGGTGAATTTTTTGCTAGCTCTGTTTTGAGGTACATGTAGTCCTTTTGAGCTTACCACCTTTCCCTTAAGGTTTTACCAGACCACCAGGCAGACACTTCATCACTTTTCCAAGGTTTTTCATTTGCACAGGTTAGATAGAAAACCCTTTAAAACAACCATAGGTCTCCCAATGCTTCTTGTGTTGTATGTGAGTGATGAATCAAGAAAAAAGTTCGTCATATCACATGAATTAACGTCAACCACTTTTTTTATAAACACAAACTTCAAAAGTGCAGAAGTGCTATAACAAGAAACAAAAAACAAAAATGAACTCCACGATCAACCTACCTCAAAAAAAAACATCATAAAAACACACACACCTTTTTTTTTAATGAAAATATTGTTTTAGGGCTTGGCCATTCGGCGGGAGGGCGTCAGGTTCCCCCCTCAGATTCTGCAACCGATACGTGACTACCCCAATTTTCTCGGTTACCTGAAAAGGTCTGAGCCATAGATTCTGAAACTTAGAATTTTTTCCCTTCGGCTCTCTGTCCCATTTTAGGACTAAGTCTCCTACTTCAAAATTCTTCTCTTTGGACTTATGCTGATCAAACCACCTTTTAAATATTTGTTGATGAGCTATGAATTTTGATTTTTCTTTCTCCCTTTATTATTCCAACATGAGGAGGGTATCAATTCTTTGTTGTATAACTGATTAGGGTTGTCCTCTAGAATCTTGAGCAAGCTGAAGAGACGGAAGATATAGCCCATTTGGGAGAATGGCTTCCTGTCCATATACCAGAAAGTATGGGGAATTCCCTATAGCTTCCTTGGGTGTTACTATATCAGCCCATAAGGCATTATGTAGTGAAATGTGCTAATTCCTTTGGTTGTTTGCAACTTTTTTCTTTAATATCCTCACTAGGTTCTTATTGGTTGATTCTACCACTCTGTTCCCCTATGGATAGTAGTTTGCATAGTAACTGATTATGATTCCTTTGTCTAGAGAAAAATCTGTTAATAGGGTGGAAGAAAATTAAGTGACATTATCAAAAATGAAGACAAAAGGCGTACCAAACCTCGTAATCAATTGTTGTTCTATGAATTGGATCACCACCTTTTCATTTACATGAGTTAGAGGGATGGCCTCTGCGCATTTCGTGAAATAGTCTATGGTAGTCAGTATGTATCTATGATGTTTTGAAGAACTCGATGTAATTTCTCCTATGATATCTAACCCCCATTACTTGAATGGCCTGGAGATGGCCAAAGGTTAGAGTGGGACAACTGTTCCCCGCGCTTATTTGACAAGTTTTACAATTTCTAGCATATGTGTGAGCATCCCTGAACAGAGTAGGCCAATAATAACCAGCTCTCAGTATTTTGTGAGCAGTGGTGTTTCCTGTGAAATGTCCACCTGTAGGACCATCATGGAGCTCCTTCAAAACCTTTTCTACATCTTCGCATTTGAGACATATTAAAGGTACCCCATCATAATTAACACGGAAGAGAACCGAATTTATGAGGTGATATTGTGCTGATTTTAACCTGAGGGATCTCCTTTTCCTAGGATTTAGGTTTTCTATGCATGTCCCATGATGCAGAAGATAAGTCAGTTTCTCATACCAAGACTCTTTCCTTGGGGAGACGTATGAAGCTTCACCACACCATAATTCCAATTCATTCTCCCATCCAGGCTCTTCATTTACTAGGTCCTGGGCTTCAGCTGCCAGTTTACATAATCCTTGTCCTTTAACCAGTTTAGCAGGTTTTATATCTAGATCAAATTCTTGGACTACTGCCATCCAATTTCATCTTCTTTCCCTCATCTCCTATTGAGTGAATAGGGACCGGACTATAGGGTGAGGCATGATGAATTTGGTATGGTTCTTAAGGATGTAAGATCTGAAGTGTTTCATTGCCTTGTATATTGCATAAGCTTGTTTGTCTATAGTAGGGTAATTCAGTTCAAACCCTTGGAGATTAGTGCTCATAAATGAGACCGGGGCCTCATTGTTGTCATCATCCTTTTGAGTCAATACTGCAGCTAACGATTAGTCGGAAGAAAAAGTGTAGAGGAAGAAATATTTGCCAAAGTAGGGGCTTCACAATACTAGGGCTTGAGATATCGCAGCCTTAATATCGTTGAAAGCACTTTTTCGTTCATCATCCCACTTAAATTAAACATCTTTGCAGATCATTTTTTGTAGGGGTTTGATAGTTTCGATGAAATCGAGGGTGAATTTTCTCACGAAATTGATTTTCCCAAAGAAAGATTGCATATCCTTCTTGTTGTGGGGTAATGGAAGCTGAGCTATATCCTTAATCCATTGTGGGTCTATGCGAATCCCTGCTTGAGATATAATATGACCTAGCAATTTACCTTCCTCGACACCAAAGATAGTTTTCGTAGGGTTTAAGGATATATTGTATTTCCTACACCTTTAGAAAATATGGGTTAAGTGTTGGATGTGATCTTATTTGTTCTTTGAATACATAGTCATGTTGTCCAAATAGACTACTACACATTTGTTGATTAGTCCTTGAAACGCCACGTCCATGGCCCTCTGGAAGGTTGCCCCTTTATTGATTAACCCAAAGGGCATGCGTTTATAAGCAAAGTTTCCCCACTTGGTTCAGAAGGTAGTTTTCAAACGGTCTTCCTCCGAAACTAGAACTTGATTGTAGCCTAAAATCCCATCTAGCAGGGAGAAAATCTTAGAGCTAGACACGGTCTGCAAGAGTTGGTCCATTGGTGGGACTGGGTAGTTGTCCTTTTTTGAAGCTCTGTTGAGGTTTTTGAAATCTACACATAGGCGGATCTCCCCAAACTTTTTCCTCGCAGGAACCAAATTTTCTACCCATGCAGAGTGTCTAACCTGGAAGATAATCTTAGCATCTAGTAATTTCTTTAATTCCTGACACATAAGAGGCTCCAGGGATGGGTGGTACTTCCAGAGCTTCTGTTGGAAGGGTTTCACTCTGGGCTTTAACAAGATTGTGTGTTGAATGATACGAGTGTCATAAGTTTTCAGATCTCGGTAGGACCATGCAAAGACATCTTGATATTGTCTGAAAAGTTTGAGATAGGCCTTCTTTTCCTCTTTAGATGCTGTCTTGCCAAGATTTATATTCTTGGGGTTTTTCGGGGTTCCTATATTTATAGTTTCGTGCATGGGACAAAAAGTCCTTGTCTTTGTGTTTGTTGATCCTTTGAATATTTCCCTTAAGTAAAAAAGGTTTTCTAAATTGGCTACCCCTTTCAATATCGTGTGAGATCTTGGTTTGTCGGTCGATTGATCTGCATGAGGATTGGTTTCTACAAATTGCTCTTGAAATAATTCATCGTCAATAACCAACTCTTTAAAATTATCCTGATCGGTCAAAAAGTTTATCATATGTTCATCTCCTTCAAAGACCTTCCAATTAGAAATATTTTTGGGCACCGATGGTTTGTAGAGTAGCTCCATAGTGAACCAAGAGGCTTCATAGTCTTCTAGAGGTGGCAGCCTTGAGGCAACGATGGCTAAGGAATCAACAAGAGTGTTCTTTTTTCTGGGGATCGCTGTAATGTTGAAGGATTCAAAATGTTCTATTAGTCTGTGCACTTCCTGATGGTAATTCCTCAGGTGGGGAGAGTTGCAATGTATAGTGTTCCTTACTTGTCTAATGATGATTTTAGAATCTCCAAAAACCTTCAATTCTTTAACATTTAAGTCTATGGATTTCTTTAACCCTTGTACTAGAGCTTCATACTCAATGGTGTTGTTTGTTCATTCAAATTCTAGTCTATAGGACAAGAAATTTCATTTACCTTTTGGATCAATGAGGATACACCCTACCCTTGACCCTTCTTGTGATTTAGATCCATCAAAGTATAAGGTCCAAATTTATGAGAAAAAACCATCAGTTTCCTTTTTTCTACCACTTTCCTCCTTTCCTTCTATCTGTTACGTGGTTTCAAACACCGGTTCCTGACAGAAGAGGGTTTCCTCCGCCGTCATTGTCAAATTTTATTGGAAACTTATTTCGGAGTTTTGAGTAAGAGGAACATCAGATGAGGGGAGGGGGGGGGGGAGAAATTCCCAAAATTAGAGTCACATGAATAATTTCCTAGCACGGGGAAATCAACCGATGAAAGTTCATTAAGGGTTTCTAGGTCGATGAAAGTATGTTTTAGATATCTTTCCCTATCGATCCTGATCATATTTGTGTGTTCCTTTAATGGTAGACAAAGGTGAGCCCAATCTGTACTAAAGTATCTGTTTAACTTCTTGGACCAATCTCGGCTAAGTAACAACCCATAAGCTTCTGGGATATCTACTACAATGATGTCAATTACTTGAACAAATTTCTGGTGAGTCGTCATCCTAATCATTACATCTTTGAGCTCTCCCATAACCTTTACCTGGGTTTTGTCTAGTTGTATCACATGTTTATCACTTTTGAGAGAGATTGCGTTTAATTTCTTGCATATAGACAATGGCATAACATTAGAGGATGCTCCCAAGTCAACCAAACGGTTATGGAGGTTTCTGTTGAAGACTTCAAATTTCAAAAGGAACGGTGGGACAAAAGGCTTTCCCTTCTTATATTTAGAGCAGGCGTTCAAATTTGGTTTATTTCTTAGATCCGAGAGGGTTGGGTTTTCTTCTCGGCCTGTGCTTGTAGTAGGATTTTCTACTGACTTCAATGCTTGTAACAAAAATTCCTTTTGCTAAGGGATTCTACACATGTCCATGACCGATATATTTTCCTTCAACCTTTTCAAATCTTCTACTATCTTGTAGTATAGCTTGGGAGATTCTCGTGTGTGGATGTTTATAATATTTCTTCGAGGAACAAAAGGCACTTTCAGATGATCAGGAGCTAGTTTTCCTCCCGAATTTTGGGCCGTAGTAAGGTCGTTTGAGACAGGCTGACCCCTACTTCATGTTTGAACAACCAAGACCTCTGTGGGTGGTTATTGAGCCTCAAATAGGTCATCAAAAGGCATTGGTAGGTCAGGGTCCCATATCAACATGGTCATTTCTTCTGGTGGATCAACTTCTTCTTGATCATCAATATTCATAACTAAGCTACTTGATTGTTTGGTTAGGGAAACCTCATCTAGAAACCGATTGGCCATAAGATTCATGGCATGTACCCATTGTGGGAAATCTCTTTGATAATGTTTCTCTTGGTGATAGGTACAGAAAGAGTCGGATAATACATTTCCGAGATCGATGTTTAAGTTGGCCGGGGGAGGTTCAATTGATTTTAAAGGTGGATTTATTTTAAAAAAGGGTTTATAGGACCTTTGGCATTGGTTTCCTTCCTCTTCACTTCTTTTCATTTCTATGATTTCGTTTGACAACTTATTAATCATGCGTTGTAGGTCTTCTATGTCTCCACTTCCCTTTTCAAGACCTTGTTCTATTTGTTTCCCTGGGGGTCTAGTCAATAGGAGTCCTCTCCTAGGAGGAGGTTGAGCTTCCTTCTTAACTAGAGAGACCTGGCCTTCTTTACATCCCTTCATTTGGAACTCTATTGTTTTCGATTCTTCAAAATTCTTAGCTAAGGTTGTTTTGGCAACCCTCTTCATAAACATGGAAATAGAAGATGGGAGAGCATTAACATATACTTCAATTTGAAACTCATGTGTGGGTTTAGCTTCGGGTTGGAATTTATTTAGGATAGTGGTGAAACGTTGATTAAAGTCTTTAACCTTCTCCTCTAAACTCATGGTGGTGAAAAAAAACTCGGCCATCAAATCTCCTGTAGTGGTTTCTTCTGCAAATTCATCTAGAAAATCCTTTTGAAACTTCCTCCAACTTGTTATGGACCCTATAGGTAAGTTAAAATACCACATGGAGGATGAATTATCAAAAGTATAGGGGAAAATATTGCATACTACCTCCTCATGTTGGACATTCATCAATCTGATAGCTAGTATGAATTTTTTGATATGGTCTTCAGGAAATCCTGAGGTTTCAGTGTCAAATTTAGGGAGTAACTTTTCTAGATGTCGGGGAAGATTATGTACTCATCCGGGGATGGCCAGACCATCTATGTCCAACCAAGGCTAATTATTATGAGGTGGGTTTCCCTTTTATTCATTATGATCATTGTTATCTTCCATGTCGTCCGATCTCGAAACTGAGTGTCCAGAGTTAAACCCTTCCTTGTCAGAAAAAATCATTGGGCTCAGAGCAGTTACGGGCTGGCATTTCGGGGATTAGATTAAGAGGATGTTCGATTTCAGTGAGGGAGAAATCTATCAGGTCTTCTACTATGTGAACGAAAACCTGGTCGGGCATGTCGACCAAAGATATGCATACTTGTTTTCTACGAGGAAGTAACAGAGCTAAGGGTAGTGCTCTGATCTATTGGGCGTAAGCTCTTGTGATTCTTATGAACTGGTTCGACTCCTTGTGAGGAAGAGCGTAAGGTATCTCAGGGAAAAAATGTTATTCCTCTTGCTGGGGTGAGTTACTCATTTCAAGATTACTCAATGTGTGTGGGATGTCTTGAGAATGATTAGCCATGCATGTGGGTTGTTTTGAATCTATAGTCTATGTGAAATATTATGTCAAAAATATTGTCAGCCATTCGGAGGTTCATGCCCTCCTTCTAGCGCAAATTCTATTGAGGGGTCCTAAATCCCTTTAGACTCAACAGTAGGAACCAAACCCGCCACCGAGGCCCAATTAGACTCTGCAACGTTTAATGGTGGAATGGTTCTCCAGATCTTGCGATCTGGCTAATTAATCGATGGGGTTTACGTAGTGATTGACAGGATGTCTTCTTGTGAAAGCTCCTCCTTCATTTTGAATGTTCTCTTTTTGTATTTTCTCTTATAGGTGGGACCGATACAAGATAAATGCTGGTATAAACCAGCTGGGTAACAAAGGGGAAATTATTGACTACTAGATAAGGCTGAGCTTGGGATAACCCTCATGCTCACTCATGCAGACAATGATTATTACACCTATGAAAATCTTGGTACTAATACGTTAACCTGCTGGTGTTCCAACCATTGACTGAGATATAATTATCAGAGGAAAACATACATGTAATAAACAATGGTGAGAAAAATAGTTTCCTTAGCTCTACTCATTGATCACACATTAACACAACAATTTACTTTTCATCATTAAAGACAAGAACTATAAAAAATATTGAATTAAATAACTTATCAACAGATTCAAAGGCTCTTACTCGTTACAACATCCATTCATGAGATAAAATCAGAAATAATTGTTCTTCAGTTCCAATCACACACGATTTTGATGAAAAATGAACATAAACTTGTCTATGGTCCTAAACAAAACTTCTCAATTAAGGTAGCTCTGAAATAGTTCTTTACAAATCCAAAAATTAGGGTCTTTGCAAAAACCATCATCCTCCTCTAACAGGTCGATCCTCTTATTTATAAAATGTTATTAACTAAAAACAACTATCAAAAGTGCAAGCTAAGTAAAACAAAACATCGCCACATGGCGCTTTCATCTGTCAGTCTTCTAAGAGTCATCTAATGGTTTCACTTGAGTGGATGACTCTTCTCATACTTCGACCATTTGACGAAGAGCTCCTCGCATGAGTTGGCATATGAGAATCTGTGTTGGTCCATCAGGGCTGAAAGGATCTCCTTTATCTCCATTGCCCATGCCCGATACTTCACTATTCTAGTGCTTAATTATTGTAACATTGCCCGAGCCTTGATCGGGTGCTCCATGAATTGTTGTACTTGAATTGGTGCCATGTTCACCACCTTTTCCATCTCCGCAGCCCACGATAATTCTTGTTCGGCATGTAGTTTGACTATGTCATGCAAGTCGACAAAGTCATCGAGTGTGTCGAATTATGGAAGGACAATGTCTCTCTTCATCTAGTTGATCTTAGTCCATCTCTTTTCGCATTCAACCCATTTCTCTTGGATTTCCTAATGAGGTTCTTGGGCCATTTTCACCCAGTATTTGACTGACTTCTTTATGCGGTCGATGCTGCTATCCCTTAGTACTCGAATGTCACGGTCTTTCCACATTTCGACCCTGTTGAACTGTGCTCATACCATCTTTCCATATATCTGCACGTTTCCAGTGCCACGAGGGTGTCTTCTTGGAAATCGGCTATCGCTGCAGTGAAAAGGTGTCGCTCATCTGTGAATTTACTGTAGGCATCCTGGAATTCAATTCTCAAGAACACCATGGCCTGTGTGGAGTCCTGATAATATTTTTCCAAATGGCGTAGATGCTCCAACTCCTTCAGAACAACGGTTATCTCTTCTTCATCCTTCCTCGCTCTATCCAAGGTGGCATCTATGATTTCCATCCCTGCGCCGATAAGCTCAGACATCTTGGCATGCTCCGTGCTAATCAATTTCTCCTCTGTGGTGACAAGGATGGAGCGATCCAGAGTAATCCTACTCTTCTTGGTGTTTCTCTTCATGATGGATTTTCTCTTTCGGTCATAGGAGATGGCTTGTATATCAACAACCTCATCCACAGGTTCAAGGATTTGCTTCTCTCCCTAGGTAAGCATGTTTCCCAAGCTCTCGATAGTGTATATCTGTTCAAGACTGGGTTCTTGAACCTCTCCTATTTGTTCCGAAATTTTATCCTCTGGTTGTTTCTCATCAGGAGGTAAAGTACCGATGAAATTGATGCATCAAGGGCAGGCTCGGTACTTACTTTATAATCGGTTGTTGAGATGTCGATTTCCTGTTGTGGAATTTATTCTTCTTGTTCTCCTGACCCTACCTCATCCTTCGATTTGTCCACTTGGGTCTCAAGTGCATCAAGTGGCTCAGTGTCTAAGACACTTTCGACCTCCTGGTCACTCTGTGGAAGGATTTTCATTTGAGCATTGAGATCTTGGGAAGGTGCTTTCTCGAGTTCCTTTTCCTTTGTGATCTGTATCAGAGTCACCAGGAAAACCTCTGAACTCTCCTCCTCATCATAGATAGTTATTAATTCATGTAAGGGATTTGGCGCACTTTCTCTCCCTGATGTCCTCACTATCTCTAGCTGAGCTAAAAAGTCCCCTACAGATCTAACTTGTGGCATTGAAACTTCAGAGTTATCTAACCCGGTGATCTCCTAAATTTGTATTGGCTCCGAGTCACTTGGACCTACCCGGCTTTTGATTAGATTGTCGGCAGAGAACCTTTTCATTTCTACTAGGTCTGGGTCATTCTGTAGCTGACCGATTACTATTTGTGCATGTTCCATTAGGGGAGCCTATGCCTCCGGTGTCATAGACAATCTCCTGTTGCGCACCTCTGTTTCCTTTGTCGCTCTGATTTCTTCCCTGGATCTGAGGACCTCTTTAGTTGACTACTCTATTGTTTTCACCTGTTCATCCATGATCATGGCCTTGAACTTGGTCAGTTTTGGGTCGACCATCCTTTGCACCACCTCATCCCAGTCTTGAGTGTTCTCTGTGAAGACTTCGTCTTTGAACTTGTCGTGGGAATACGACCAGCAGGAAAACACCTGTGAAGCATGTTGCACAACCAACCCCTTTGGATCGTGCTTATGGATTTGACCCATCGGGAATTTGAATTCGAGTTGGCTCAACCCTTCTTGTTTGGCTTGAGCGGTATTCTTTGCCAAATAGAACCCTACATGGAAACCATAGGGTATGAAAGCCCATTTCTTGTCTTTGACTAGGGTGGAGTTGTAGCCTGGCAAGATGGTCTGGTAACATATTTCTCCTATGACGAGCTGGTTTAGGACATGAGCTGGTAGGAGATGTGGGGCTCTGGTGGCCTCGAACACCCTGATGTAGGTGGCGTGCTCATCCAAATACCAATGGCCTACCTTGGAGATCATTTTATTAGCTGTCGCCGATAGCCTTGGGAATTCCTTCTTAAAAAGAATAAAATAAATTTAGGCGATGAATTCATCGCAAATGAGGGAGTAAGATTTATTATACCTGTTTTCCCATAGCACACTGAAGTAGACGTGAACTGAGTGCTTTGCAACATGCCAACTCAGATTCATGCCGACGAAGACGTTCCTAGCGCACATGACATCGAGCAGGTATGAAGCCATGTAAAAAGTTGGTGCTTCCCCTTCCTTCAACATCTGAGCCTGCTGCACAGAGATGCTTAGTTTCTTGGAGATTATTACTCCCTAGTTGAAGCTGCACCCGATGATCACAACTTTGTATGCCAAAGGCATCCATGCCTTTGAAAACTTGGATCAATCTTTTTCTCCGTGTAACCGGTAGATGAGAGCCATCAAATAGACGTATGGCTCCCTCAAGTTAATCGTCCCATACCATCCAGTGCTCTAGTTGGTAAAATTATTGTCCTCCCTCCACCATGAGGCCATCACTTAGCTAGTGTTGTGGTGTTCATAGAAATTCCCCACAAAGTCTGTGTTTAGCCTCTCCTCTAGGTCTCTGAGTTTGTAATGATTCTATAGTTCTATCGGGAGGAAAACACTGACACACCTGCCATTGTCATCATTGATCAAACATTTATGTGTGTCTGTGTGGTCGATGAGCCACTTCAGGACCTCTATGCAGGGAAAAATGGGGGTTCTGCTTGTCACCATGTGTAGATACGACCGTCAGATGTTCGGGAACACTTGGTCGTCAAGTGCCCTCATGTCTGGATCATTGTGCGGGACATACTTTGGGTATTCTTCTCGGCTGATCATGTTAAAGAGATCCCCCCACTGTGGGAGTGCCATCTTGGACCCAGTGCTTACCTCTGTATCGCCAAAGGCCAAAGGTTGGATGAAAAATTTCTTCGTTGATGTCTTGATGACAAGCTTTGGTCAAGGAACGTACTCCAATTGCCTCGCAATCCCTGGAGAAGAACCTTCGCCTGTCTCTAGTTATTTTAGCTTTGGTGCTCTCGGCGATCATCTGGTGGATGGTTTTATCGACGGCATTGTTCCTCTGAAGCTTGTTAAAACCTGGTTATTTTGATAATCACGGGGTCGATACAACCTTTGAGTTGATCGTCTAGCTCCTTCGGACGCTCTGGAATTCTCTTACGCGCAGAATGAATTTGTTCACAATGGTTCAAAAGATTTTAAATAGAAAAAATCCTATCATGTCGCATCAACCATTCAAGTCGGGTTATGAGTGAAAATTCAATAAATATGCCACCAAATCTCTTGAACTTAAATTCATCACGGGTTGATGACAGAGGTGCAGGTGGTGATGTGGTCTATCGATGATTTTAAACGAATTTTTTGATTGGAACACGAGGTAGAAACTAATGCAGGATTAGGTATTAATTAGCTCCTTAAATGCTCAAAATCCGATCGTATCTAATACTAAAACATCCCGTTGTATCACTCTTTTAGTGGGCGGATCGGGGATTAGGGTTGTGCTACGAACATTTTCGCTTATATCCTCCGACAAAAGGCTTCAATGTCGATCGTTATTACCGTACAATGCTAACGCAACAATGCTGACTTGGAGGTTTGACTCAGACCTAGGGAACCAAGAATGACTCAGGATAGAACTAAACCGTACGACCCTCTTACCTGGTAAAGACACATAGCATTGGAGGCCAGTGACTTGAATCGCTTGTATTAATCAGAGTCAAGAATTTTCTTATGTTATTCATTCTAAAACAAACCTTAGCTTGTCGATGCCAAAAAAGTTTCCAGGATCAACGATCAATAATAAACCTATCAAAGTGGTTCCATATCGGCTCCCTTGAAAAAGTTTCAATGCCAAAAAAACATCGGGGGATCAGTGATCAGGGATAAATTTATCATGGTCAAAATGTTTGTTGTGATCCTTCTAGGTTTTCCTTGATTATGATAAAGCGCATAGGGCATCGGCTATCAACGATATATTTTTGTGAAAAAACTTAATGAAAACCAAAACTTCCTTCTTCCGATGCCGATGGAGATCGACGCTTGGTGATTTTGGTTTTTTGAGTGGTTCCTTTTTCTTCTTTGAGTTCCTTCCGATGCTGAACTTGAGCGCGTTGGGTGAAGTGTTTGGCTGCCAATTTTTTATTCAGGTGTTAAGGTCTTTTTAGTCATGGGATTTCATAAGTTCAAGCAAACCTGAATAGGTGATGAGAGTAATGAAAATAAGCAAAGACAAAAAATTTCCTAAAATGAAATTGAATCAGACAATGCAGAAGATCAAGTGGTACCCACAAACATAAATGATTTGATAAAGGATTTTTAGGGTGTGTTAAGTGGTCAACACATTGTTTGAGCTATTTCTTGTGTAATTAACATCCATAATGTTCCTTTGTCACTAAACCACTCTATGAATACATGTTCTCTTCCACTGTCATATATCTAGCCAAACCTACTAAGTGTTATTAGAAATCCATCTATGTCCATATTGTCGAAGAATCTATTGCACAACTTTCCATAATGTTGACCCATTTATTACTATACTATCATGAAGTCTTCACTACTACAACTATCAAACTTTCCTTCTGCCAACTAACTGCTCTGGATCTGTCTACTCAAACTCTGCAAGCTTCTCGAAGGATGGTTCTTTGGTCTGTCACAGCTATCACATAGACTCCCCCTGCCTAATATTCATGTTATCTGGGAGTCTCTAAGCCGAATGGATCAGAACAATTCCTCCTGCTATGATGTTTATTCATCATCATCTTCATTGGTAGATTCATCATCTCTCTGAGCTCAGACTTCTTTTTTTCTAGTTTGTGGATTCATCTTTCACTACAATGCCTGAAAGTACAATCTCTTGAACCTGTTCCTTATTTACCCATCCTTATTTTCTTTCAATTATTTTCCAAACCTTTCTATATCTTACATCTTTCTTTTTCTCTGTAGAATTTTCTTCATCTCGTTTTATTGCCAATCTTGTGATCTCTGGGACATGTTCTTCGCGTTTTCTTATCCATACTTTCTTATATCTGATATCCATTTTATCTTTCATGGAAGTATTAGTCATGCTTCTACAATCACTAGCTATGTGTCCATAGTTATGACATTTGTAATATTCAATGTTACATGGGGCCACATAGGCATTTCTTGCTTGAACCTTTTTATAATCCCTGCAATTTGCAACCTTATGTCCAAAATTAGTACAATAAAAACAATGATCATAAAATAAATTTGCATACCAGGGAGTGAATGATCTTCTTTGTGGTGTAGTCCTTCTGAAATTCTGCCTTGACTGATCATGATCATGATTGAAGCTTCTTTGTGGCTTGAACATGGATGGTCTTCTTGAAGATGTATATTCAATAGTTTTCTTAGATTCTAGTTGACCATGATTCCTTTCTTTGAGTACTTCTGCATAACTCTTTCTATTTTCTTCATTCTTCTTTTCTAGCAACCTAGAGTGCTTCTCTTAATTCTCTATAACTGATGTGGATATTTCTCTCTCTTCAACATTCTTGTTGATCTTGATGATTTTACTTCTCAATGTGACAACTTCTTCTTCAAGCTTCTCAACTTCTTCTTCTATCTTCATTATCTGAGACTGCATGACTTCTTCTGTTCTTTTCACTTCTTCAAGATGAATTTTTAATGTGATTATTTCTTCTTCAAGTCCTTTCTCTTCTTGACCAAACTCTGCCTCAAGCTGGTTTAGATCGTTAGTTCTTTCCTTAAGATGACATGTCAATATATTCTCTCTCATTTCTGCTTCTTCCTTTTGTGCTGTTATGTTGGCTTCCAAATACAGCTTTTGATATTCAAGATTTTCTTCGATTTGTCTAGCTTATTCTAGCCGAGTTCTTAAGTTCTCGATGACCTATTGGGCTTCTTAAAAAATGTGAACACTTTCCTTTTGTTTCATCAATTCTTTCTTGAGTGACTTATTTTCTTCTCTTAGTTCATCTAAAGCACTAATTAATTTTTCTTCATAATTGTCTTCATTTTCAATTAGTTTTTGTCTCATTTCCTTCATGGCATTCTATTTCAAGATGTCCGCGTTTTTCACAATTAAATAAAAATAACATACCTCTGGTGATTATGTACTCTTCATATTCTGAATCTGTTTGACATGGTGAACATAATTCTTCTTGATTTGTATCTACATCTTCTTTGGCATTTTCTGAATCTGCGATGGGTGAAGACTATATGTCATGTAACTTATCCCAAAGTTCTTTAGCTGATGAACATTTACTAACCTTTTCTGTTACCGGATTAGGTAATCCTTCCCAGATGAAATCCATTGTTATTTTGTTATTCTTCTTCAATTCTTTCTTGGCTGCATTCTTTTCCGTTTTTGAACTATCATATCCTGTAAC
>CBVK0101073878.1:0-25157 GCA_900067695.1 Picea abies
GGGAAAAGAATATTATCTCATGTTGGCAGCAGTCGTGTCGCCTTTGAACATAACACAAACTTTTGAGTCCACTTGTCATTTGAATTTTGGGTTTAGCAAGACCTTAGGAAGTTGAGCTCATTACATAGAGTCTACTCCTCTGACTGGTTACTCTTCCAGTCCCTGTGGAGAGTTTGATCGGTGCCTCATACATCACAAAGATTCATCATTGAGTCTATGCTGCCAGATTCCTCCATATGTCTCATGCTCTTTTTCAAAGGATGTCTATCATCCTCTGTCGGCCATTTCTCAGAACTCTTGACTTTGCATGTCGTCCATACCCTTAGTATGTCTCAGAGTTACATGAAGTTGTAGTCCTACTGTGCACCGTGGTCCTACTTTCATTATGGATAGGTAACCTTGAACCCAGCAATTGACATCTCCTCATTGGTCACTGACTAGGGGGTTTCCCTTGTATTCAACGTCAAGAAATCTATTCACACATTAGGATTTGTGTAGTGTATTGGATGTCATTAGCCTTATTGGTGGTTTCCTTTCCTTTGTCGACAATTTTTCTTATTTCTTGTTATTCAGAGGGTATTTTTCGTGCACTGCTTGTATCTGGTGCATGCGAAAGATGCACAAGGTCATTGGTTCGTGAACATGTTCTTCGTTCGAGTTCATCCAAATCATCAAGATAATGATTTGTACCTCGTGTTGACTAATTAGAGATGCCTTAATGCTCTCCTTTCAGCGGGTCTCCTTCCATCGACTTCAGCTCGTCTATTTTGGAAACGAGGCCTAGATTCATGTGAGTACCTAGAGGCTTGCATTCATCAATGGCAGGTTCTCTCGCCATCGACAGTTTGGAATACATCAATGTCTACTAATCGATGGATTCTTCAAGTGTTCAACCTAAACTCCTTTATTCACACTTGTAAGAATGTACTCGGAGCCTTGATACCTACTTTCATAATCGGTAGGTTGTCTCGCATTTGTTAACGGTATACCTTAATGACCGGTAATCAAACAAAGTCTCATTTTGTTAACGGTATACCTTAATGACCGGTAATCAAACAAAGTCTCATTGTGTTTGAACTAAACTTCTTTATTCACATGAAGTAGATTTTCACCTTTGGCGGATTGTGGAGAAGACTTGAAACACCAGTTCATAGTAGCATCTTTCCTCAGTTGTTTCTATCATTCATTGGACTAGTACCTATATGACTTCAGTGATCATGGGAGATTAGATTGTACTCCATTGTATACAAATATCTTCAGATTGATTCTGATATTGGTTTTCACTAGACTTGTTCGTGACTATGAAATCCTATGGCATGTATCTACCTTTGTATTTCTTATTCATGGCCATGAATATTTGTTTAGTATATTTCCACATGGATCTGCAGTGTAATTCAAATTGGCATCCATGTGCACAAAGTCACTATGGATTGTAATATTCTTATGAAAAACTAGTTCATCCAGTTGGGTCTCCATTACTCCACTTCTGGGAATTATAATGTATTTCGGCCATCACAGATACTCCTTTGACCTCACACATTAAGGGTAATGTATTTCGGCCATCACAGATACTCCTTTGACCTCACACATTAAGGGCATTTTCCTCACCCCATGAAACTTGTTCAGAAGGCCTTTTCCATTTCCTTATGCAGACTTGAAGTCCCTTTTTGCAATTTCCTGAGCTAAAAAACATATTTTTCCATATATATGTGCCCTAACAGCTATACAACATGTGTATACGTAGGTTACACCATTACATCCCGCGTACAGCAGGTTTTGTTCCAAAAATTAAAAATGGTGTTGGGTTTCCATGTCACATCACGAGATCCATGATCCTTGACCTTCCATATACTGGAAATGTTCCAACTTGACCCTCCAATTCCATTTGAAGGCTATAAATGGGCCATATCCAAGATGTGGAAAAGAGGATTCCATTTGAAGGCTATAAATGGGCCATATCCAAGATGTGGAAAAGAGGATAAGAATTCAACTTTGAGAGCAAGGTTACTCTGGAAAAATTATTCACTTCATATTGAGTTTGCATCCCTTTGTCCTTTTAAGTTTGAACATATTGTTCATCCCCCAAGCTTTTCCCTATTTGATGGAGAACCTCATTGTCTCTCTTATATGAGCTTGCCTTTGGTGGAGGATTGAAGTGGTGGAGGCCCAGCTCGAAGGGACTTAGTTTCTCGGTTCCGAACATGCCGAAACAGAATTTTGTCATTCATACACTTCTGTTGATTACATTTTAATAGAAATACTTTTTTCTCGTCCAATTAATGTCTCCCAAATATTTGAATTGTTGTTCCATGGGTATATTTGTTATGAATATTAATGGATTGTGCTATTATATGTGCTAAGTTTATATATTATCACGATATGCTTATGTATCTTCATTGTTGAGGACGAGTTGTAGGTATATAGCTTTGGGTCAAGTGCTCAACAGTGGACTTCATCAAACGTCCGGACGAGGTAGGCTCTTTATCTTGTCTTTTTAGCATGTTTGTTTATATAGAATACTCGAGAATAGAGTTGATTTATGTAGTCATTTCCATCTGTTGTGGTTTACCTCATGCCATAGAGTGATTTTCCTCATAACAAGCCTTTTTGCCTATGGTTGGGTGACAATATTGCTATATTGTCTATGGTGAAATGAGCACACCTATTATTCTAACAACCTTCAATATTGGAAGCCTAGATTTCTTCATTGTTTTTTTGCTTTCTATATTTCACAAGAATAATTTTTTTAAGCAAACTTTTTTTATAGGGTTTGTTTATTTATATATGGGTGTTTCCTATCCATTGCAATGAAACCACTCATTGCATTGTTTGTTTATTTATATATGGGTGTTTCCTATCCATTGCAATGAAACCACTCATTGCATTAGATCCCAAATTGTCTTGTTGTTGTTTTTTTTTTTAAACGTCTTCACGATGACTGGTGCGCTCTATACCTAGTAAGAGAATCAGTGAGTATTTGTTTGTAAACAACACCACTTAGTTTAAATTAGAAATAATATTAAAAAATCCTTTTCACGGTCGATGGTGCGCATTTTACCTAGATACACATCGGGGCACATTGTTTACAAAGTCCACCATTGAGTTTAAAATGGAAAAATTATTGGTTTTATATGGAAATTGCCATGTCTTAAATTTATTCATAGCTCAACACTACTTAACAAACAGTAGTTAGGAAGTCATGCTTTTATTAATTCATAAATTACTGGCTAAATAAAAAAAATTGTAAAACATGTTTACTTTCGCAACGACATTGTTATACTATAGTGATGTGTATATGTATGGTCAATGCACTGGTATGTATAAATATGGTTGACGCCTCGATGCGGATTAAGTTCCTATATGCACCGAGATCTTATTTTTAAAAAAATAAGTAATTTTTATATCTGATGATTCCTAGTTTTTTTTAGGGAGATTTAAAAAATCCCAAGGGACAAACAAGGGAAAAACCAAGACATGTCTATAAGGATGTCCAAAAAAGTTTAAAATAATATGGTAAAAGAAATGAACATAATTGCATCGCAAGCGGAGCCATCCCAAGTACAATATGCATCGTAGGTATGTAATCATTTTTTTATTTTTTTATGTACGTCGAATTTAAGTATCGCGTGAAATATTAATTTTCAATTGTTTTGTTGCAGAAAGGAAAAACAAATAGAATCCATTCAACACATAAGATAGGACAATGAGGAATAAAAGGTTTGATTGCAAACTTTCTGAATATTTACGTTTTTGGTCTTTCTTAAGATTTCATGTTTGTTGTGATCTTTATATTTAAATAATTAATTTACACTTGTTCATGGATGTCTTCTAGTAGGTGATAACATACAAATAGGAGCCAACCCATGAATTGATAAGCATTGGGTTAAGTATGGGTTGTGAGTATATGTTGAAGAATGAAAGTTTAATTGAACAATTTGTAAGTAGTTGTGTTGTTTAACTTCCCTTGTATTATAATTAATGAAAAAACAAGAAAATTGTATATTGATTATATCAATTGTATTTTGTCATGTTATATTAAACATGCAGGAAACAAAGTATGGAATGCAGCCAACAAAGAATATTTTGAGAGAATTCATGAAGCATGTCCTCGAAATAAGGTGTAGTTTTTATGAAACACTTGGTGCGAAGGTATGTTTTTTTATTTACACAGTCATGTATATTCTACTTTATATGAAAATGTAGATATACATTTTACAATTTATTTCTATGTTTGTAGATGGAAGAGGAAGGGTTGGAACATAAAAAACAAATCGATCAAGAATATATTATGTTAAAAAACCAAAGTACAATATCACCTATAAATGATGAAAAAATGAGGCATGCACATAGCTCGAGCGATGACAATAGTTCAACTCATGAATGATAATCAATATAATTGAATGTTACTACAAGTTGTATGTTTTGGAATATTTGTTTCTGAAAATCAGGGATTTTGTTTAATGTACTCGACATATTGTCCCAATTTTATGAGGACATGTTACCAATAAGTGTAAAAATTACAAATTGGTTGCAATTTGATTATTGTGGACCTTTGTGTTGTCCCTTTTTGTATGACAATGGGTCTCTTATTCATATATAATAAAATGGGTTTCGTATTTCATTGTATTGTTGAATGTTGTAAAATGTTGTGTTCCTGAATAATTAATATGTGGATGATTTACATTGTCACAAATAATAGAGGTGTAATTGGTTGGATAACACATTAATGCAATCATTATATTGAAATGAAATAACAAAAATATAAAACAATATTATTATAAAAAAAATTATTTGATTTTCAAAAGATTAATTGAAAATTTATAAAAAACAATGAATTAAAATATATACATATCAGTGCACTATATTCTTTTGAACTCAATTGATCATGTGTGACATAATATAGAAAGAGGTGCATTTTGAGGAGTCATACACATGAGTACACATTAATTATCATAATGTATCGGTGTGAACTATTGAGAAAACACATCATTTTGTAAATGATATAATGTACAATAATATTTATCGGTTCACAATTGTACATTGCTCATGTTTAAAATATACATCGGGGCACTAAAAATAATTTATGTGCCCCCCGGAATGGGGTGTCAAACACTTAGCTATGACAAGACGTCAACAACCCCATCATGGTGCCACATGGTACTTCACATACCTCCTAATATCAGTGGCACTCGTAGCGGATATTACCCAAGCAGCGCATTCAGTGAGCTCCTTAAACTTATAAGGTACGATGAAAGTTCAATTCACCAGTTATGGACAAGTTTGTTCATGCGAGGATATTGTTGTAGTAATTAAGGTGTTTAATGCTCACCATAAAGGGAATTTGGGGATTTACAAAGGCACAATAATGGCCTTCTCATTCATTTCATTCTTACTCATTGAGTTGTGTATTTTGTTTTAAAACATTCCCTTGCTTTGGCCTTGTCACAACTCTCAAAATACAACAATAAATTTTGACTTTACAATTATAGAAAATGATACAATTGAGTCTGGATGTTGATATCCATGTTTCCTCGCTTCCATGTAGTTGTTTTGTTGATTCATTCTTGCACCAACTGAATAAAAACCTTCCAATCCTCATTTGAAGGATACTTGTATGACATCATTTTATTATAGGAAATATCTAATTATGTGCACTTGTCATAAGTCGGAACATTTGAAAACAATTTTTTAATTTTCCATTATAGATATAAACCATCAATTAAACTATCTACTATGGTTTGACCATTTATTTCTCTAGTAATAGCCTGAAATTTATCAACATATTCTCTTTCTTTGAACAACTTTTGTCTGAAAGATTCAAATGAAATAAGATTTTCTTTCTTACCCCAACTGTTTGGTAATCCCATTTGTACCAAATTTTCAAACTTGTCTGTAAAAAACTCAAGATTCCTTTTGACTGTAATGCATTTATTTTGAGCTTGTTTTTATACATTCCCTTGCTCTGGCCCTATTACAACTCTCATTGTTTCTTCCTTCCACCTCTAGGTTCAATTGCATTAGATCCAATGCCATGTGAGTGAGGCAAATCGAAGCGTGGTAGTATCTACACTCACGGAGCCTATATTAGGTAGTGCCCTCCGTCTCCTTCTCTAAGCAACTTGATTTTACAACACCCCTCCATGGACTCATAGTAGAAAAGAATATTTCCCTTGGGGCCTCCGCAAGATGGGGCTTCTCCATAATTGAAGAAGAAATCCTTGAGACAAGAGAGGAACCCCCTAGGAAAAATTTGTTTGGGTAGATAGTAAATAGAGACTCCAACATGGATAATAGTGGAAATGACATACAGACCAGTGCTCTGCAACTCATCGAGCGGCCTCCAGTGCACTTGACAGATGACCAGCTTCATCTCTTCTTTAATCTTCACATAGACTCTGCTGAAATCGCCTTCTGACATAAGAAGATGCTTGCAAAGATTGATGACCTTCAGAATCATTTCTTTGGTTTGCAACCTGGTACCATTGTTCTGTCGTGGACTTCCCCAAGTCGACGTCAAGATGAAAGTTATTCTCCCCATAATTGAAGATCTCCATTCTTTATTTTTATTTTTTGGTATTAGTTTATTCTTTATTTTCAGTGATTTCAGTCTAAGATCAGCACATAAACTTTAAAATTTATAGACCTAACTTGGTTTTTGGCCTCATAGGCATATTTATGATTACTCAAACAATGATGTCTTAGCTAGTTTCCCATGTTGGCAGCTCATGAATCAATTTTGAAAACTTGTACTCTTTTCATTTCCAGTTAATAGAAGGACCCACTTTTCTAGCTTAAAAAAAAAAAATTGCATGCCATAGCACTTTTTATTATATTAACACATCGGGGCATTTGTCTTATATTAATGCACTATTGCATTTTTATTATATTAATGCACCAATGCATGTTCATCAATACTGCATCGGTGCGTTTTGAAAATAACAACACCGAAAAAAAAAACTTCTGCTACAACCTCCGCCCACCCAAAAAAATTTAGTTATATGGAACATCCGCTAAAACCTCTACATTCAATAGAGGAGGTTGTAGCGAAGGTTTTTTGAAAATTTTGCCAAATTTTGTAACACTAAAAACCTAAGCAAAAACCTTCGCTAGAAGGTGTTCTCCTTGTGGTGTTAGGAGGGCATATAAATGCTCTTGTTTCCAAAGGTGTTATAGAAAAAAAAAACAAAGACCCCCTTTGTCTCTGTGTTTTCATACTGATTTTCAAAACCACAATCATCATTCTGAAACAAAAACTCTTGATATAGGTTACCACTCTCAGAAATATTTCTTTCATGATAAATATGTCAACAATATGACTTTGATGTTTTACTCAGTAACAAGCAATGATAAATCATGGAATGACTCACTAATAGATGTTTTTTTTCATAATTTTGGAATGGTAATTTTTGGCCAAGAGTAGTAAGCTTTGGATTAACAACAACATAGGAACCAATGTTAGGGAATGACATGGAAATCTATAAAACCAATAGAAAGAGTTCCATTGAGTCAAAAGATCAATATAGATTTCAACTTGGTCTGGATCCAAAATAACTCTATCTACAAAAGAGTATTGATTGCTAGACCCAACATGACTAATAGAAAATTGAGATTGACCTAGATTAGCATGTGGAAATCCCATACCAGTTGGCACACGCTCAAGCATGGCCAATGTACTAACTTTTTATTCCCCTCCTAATGTACTTGACGAAATATGCAAGGCACCAATAAACTAAAAAAAAACAATTGGCCATCTCTAAAGTTGATGAATATATGATTAAAAGAAAGAAAAATTGAAAAATATAAGAAGTAATCTTCAACAACCCGATTTAATACAAGTCGATGAGAAGTACTAGAATGAGAAGTAGAAACCTTAGGCTACAGTTCCACCTGGCTAATTGGAACTATCATTCTAGTGGTATGTTCAGTTACAACTTGTTGTTGAACAGTTCCTATATATTTGTTGGAAAAATCATGATTTCCTTCAACCTCTCTAGCACGGCCTTTGAGAAGTTGAGTAGGCTTCACATATTTTGTATCTACACCTAGATTGTTAAATAATACTTGAAAAATAAACTGCATAATCTTGGCCGCTATGGGAAGTAAGAGAAAACTAGAAAATCTTAGTCATAAGCATGCTCTAATTGTATATAATAATCATTAGTAACCATTGATCAAGTAACAAATACAACCAATGTTCTAGATATCACTAGTGAATGGGAATTGATATTTATATCATATAACATTATAAAGGAAAAGTTAGTGTTCAAATGTCATAAATAATACTTTAATTTAACTAGGCTAACTCTGTTGCTTCTTAATATCCATTTCAATTATTATAGTGGGTTCTTTCATTGCACCTTAAGAAATAGGACATCCCTGCATAGGATAAATGAGAATTTTGGCAAAAAATTCCAATGGAATATGTTTATCCATTTTCTAAGATAAAATGATGCATTCTCGGGAATATATCCTGATATTTTCTAGCTCCCAAAATACAACAATAAATTTTGACTTTACAACCATAGAAAAGGATAATTGGCTCTAGATGTTGATCTTTGTGTTTCCTCACTTCCTTGTAGTTGTTTTGTTGATTCATTCTTGCACCAATTGAATAAGAACCTTCAAATCCT
Organism: Picea abies; assembly: GCA_900067695.1. Lineage (NCBI taxonomy): Eukaryota > Viridiplantae > Streptophyta > Pinopsida > Pinales > Pinaceae > Picea > Picea abies. Next base: position 8,631 of record CBVK0101073878.1, read on the forward strand.
CATTTGAAGGATACTTGTATGACATAATTTTCCTATAGGCAATATCTAATTTTGTGTGCTTGTCATAAGTGGGAACAGTTGAAAACAATTTTTTTTTTATTTTCCATAATAGATAGTAAATAGAGACTCCATCATGGAAAATAGTGGAAATGACATACAGGCCAGTGCTTCACAACTCAACAAACGACCTCCAGTGCTCTTGACAGATGACCAACTTCATCTCTTCTTTGATCTTCGCTAAGACTCTGTTGAAATCGCCTTCCGACAGGAGCAAATGCTTGCAAATATTGATGACCTCTAGAATCAGTTCTTTGGTTTAGAACTTGGAACCATTGTTCCATCATGGAATTCCCCAAGTCGGCATCAAGATGAAATTGATGCTCCCTAGGCTTGAAGATCTCGAGTCTTTATTTTTGTTTTCTGGTCCTAGTTTAGTCTTTATTTTTAGCAATTTCATTCTAAGATCAGTATATAAACTTTAAAATGTATGGAGCAAACTTGGATTTTGGCCTCATATGTGCCTTTATGATTACTCAAACATTGATGCCTCAGCTACTTTCCCATGTTGGCAGCTCAGGCATCAATTTTGAAAACTTGTACTCTTTCATTTTCAGCAAATAGAAGGACCCACTTTTCTAGCTTAAAAAAAAAATTATGTGTCGATGCGTTAAGTTTATTATACGCACCAGGGTTATAAATATTATTTACGCATTGGTGCTTAGTAAAAATAATGGCATCGACATCTTTTTGACGCTTGAATCCATCAGGACTGAAACGACAACCTCATGAGGACATTAGTCCCCCTTCGTTTTTAAATAGGTGGTTCTCCTCTTTGGCTAAAATATATATCTTTGAATATATTGGATTAGGGAGAGTGCTAGGTAGCAAACCCCAATTTTTTATTGCTTGGATTTATATGAAAATGGTTCTTCAATAACCCAATATGATATTTATGTGCAACAAAAGTCCTTTTACAATAAGAAATGATTGAAGGAGGGCTTCAACATCAAAATTAAATTGTGATCAGCATCACACACAATCTTCTTAATAGTTTATAAATGCATCCATATATTCTTCATGAGAAATAGGAGAGAATGATTTGATCATCTCAAAAAAAATTAATAGAGTACTGCAATTAGTAATAAAAGATAAATTGATAGGTCAACCTCAAATATCTCATACTTAAAACTCAAAGTTACAAGATACAGTCAAGATCAACCCCGAAACAATTATTTGTGGAGTTTATTCATGAGAAATGTTATTCATTACCAAAACTTTGATAGCCATGTATGTGGCTGAAAATACTCCATGATCATATAAGAAAATTTTGTAGAATAATACAAGAAAAACACTCAACAACTCATCCTTGTTCCCAACTCTGAGATTCGAGCATAAAGCTATGAGAAGTGGTGTAGAAGAATAGAAAGTATGGAGAACATGGAGATTTCTTTATTTTGATTAGAATATTGATTGTGTATCCATGGTTGTACCTTCTTCTTCCTCTGATCTTCTGCTCTGCCCCTTTCACAATACTATTTTTTTGGAACTTTTGATGAAGCCTTTCTTCTCTTTTTAAGAAGAGATTTTCTAACTGCTTGAGTAGTTATGGTTTTCTTCCTCTCTTGAAATTCCCATACAAGTTTATTCTTGAAATAATCCCTTTAATTAATGTCTCATTCATTCCCAATTAATTAACTCACATCATTAATATAAGTATATTGAAAATGGGTCCCTGTCTTTTTAATAAAAGTTTTTAAATAAACCTTTATTTTCACAATTTAATTAATTTCCCATTTAAAATAGGAGGATTGTGTTTTAATTTTTTGGGAATGATAATAAAATTTTTATCCATGTAAATCACTTCTTATGTTATATCCATCATCTTATATTTCCAACTATATAAATTTTACACAAATCTGTCCCCAGGATGTCAAGATATGAGCTCGTGAAGTTGAATTGTCACACACGCCCATTAAAAATGTAGCTGACTGATATTTTAATTTCTGAGAAAAATGTATCAATGTTAAGCACTTGAAACCTATACCACCATATTCTACATCGAAATACCTTTCCAACAGTATAAATTTTGAGTGATTCTGACACCCGGAGCACAATCAACACTCAGTTATCGTCGATCAAAATTGATGGGCAAATGTGGGCCCTTGGATGAATTTTGTGCTTCCCTTCATAAAATTTGACTTTTTGGTTTAAAATTCTATCACACATGCATTGGGATATTATATTTCTTCATGATATATAATACTAAGTGTTTGATACACTTAGCAAGAAACGCGAGAAGAGAAGAAATTATGGAGCTTCGAGGATTCGACCCTTGGAAAATTGTCGAATAAAATAATATTTTTTTGGAACCCAGTCATCATCATCATCATGCCATGTCATCATTGATTCATGCCCATGTTTCATCACTATAATGGTACACATTATCGCCACATGTCATCACATGGTTTTCTTCCATGTGTCACGATCCTTAGCTTACCATGTGTCATCATTTGATTGGTTGCCATGTCAATGTCATGTGTAACCACTTAACATTTTCCATTTGTCACCTCGTGGTCAGTTTCCACATGTCATGACCCCATTCATTTCCATGTGTCATATTCTCATCCGTTGGTTTTCATGCCTTGGAATAGCTTTGAGAATTTGGCTAAGTATGGGAGATGGGACAAGAGGGGGGGAGGGAAAATTGTGGGTAGCAAAAGTCGAGGGGATAGTTTTTAGGTTGCGGGGATGGACAAGAGAGAGTTTGAATATGAATATTTTCATGAACCCTCCAACCTGGGAGCCCGCGAACCCGTGGTTATGGATGATCAAAAATATTTTAAGTGTAGAAAGGCGGTCGGTTGAACTTGCGTGCAGAAAGAATAAAAATCTTAAGGGCTCAGTACCCACGACAAATCAGATGGTCAAAATGTAGATCATGGAACCTTGGCTGCAAAGTGGAGATCACGAAACTTGGAGGATGAAGGCTCAAACCCACGAAGTTGAAAAATGGCTAATTGTAGTGTAGCAACGGACTTATGATATGGGAAAGTGGATGGAGATGAATGTCCTCCAACCCGCGAACTTGAAAAAATGGCTAAGCGTAGTGTAGTGTGGAAGAGGGGTGAAGAGAGGAAAGGGTAACACTTAGAAAATTTTCTAAGTATGGGTTCAAGAGAAAAGATGATCCAAGATAATCACAAGTTTCAAGAAATGAAAGGTTCCATTATGGTTCTGAAAGATGGACATTGTTCCAAGACGTGGTATGGTTCTATGAAAATGAGCATGGCTCCATGAATTCTTATTTCCAAGAAAATTATCTTTTCCACATGGAAGAAGCGTTATTTTCCATTTTAAAACTTCAAACCTAGATATCTTGAGCATACGAACTCAGATTTCTGATCCGAAAAATGTGTGATGAAGTTGAGACTAAGGGTTGCAGAATGAACTTATAAATTTTCAAAAAATATCTTCTTTTGATATCAAGGCTTTTATGAATCCAAGAGTGGGAAAATATAGATGACCAAATTTTGGTCAATAACTGGCTCCAACTACGAGACAGTGACCCCCTATGGGTTGCTAAGAACACCAGAATCTCAAGACTAGTTTCCTTCTCCATTTGGATATGGAGTCATCTTCAAAATTAACTTTTGTAATTCTTCATCTTTCATGGAGTTATCTTCAAACTTCAATACAAATATTGTCTTATTGTGCAAAACTTGAACTGAGAAATAAAATATGTACATACATGATCTACCTACCCTAACTTACTTGAAAGAAAGGGGAACCTTAGGTGTAAGAAGATTTCTAATGGATCCATTCAAGCATTGATCTAATTTGTGGAATGAACTCCAAAATTCTGAGATATGTTGGGACTTGTACCAATGAGTCAGGGGCACTCTCAATATGTACTGGAGAAAAATTATACCAAATATGGTGAAGATTTAATTGTGTTGTTTGGCTAACAATGCTCTGGAACCATAATTCAATAAATTCAATTCTTGGTTGCTCAAGAATATTATTGTCTTTGATTGGCTGAGGATTTTTCAACATAAGAATACATTCATCCTTTTCCTTATTTCCAACCACTTCCAAGGTTCTTGATTCATCAATAATCTCTTGAAAAGACTCTTATTTCTTGTAAAGGTGATCTTTCTCATCATTCTTCTCAAGATTCATTTCTTCCATCAATTCTTCTTATTGCAAGTTCTCTTGTGATGTTTCATCACCTATTACAAGGTTGAAATATTCTTGTGTACTTGGTGGAGGCTCCTCAATTTCATTTTCAAATTTGTTGCTTGAAATATCTTCATATGGAGTATATAGGAGGCTGAAATTTTCTTCTTGTAATTTGGAATTTTCATCTTCCTTTTCAACAACATGACCTGATTTAGAAATTCCATTCATTTCATCCACTCTTTGATTAAATTCCTCTTTAAAATTGGTGACTTCATTATATTGCTTCGATATGGGAGAGGATGGGTGGGCAACAAAATTTAAACATCATCAAAAACATATGAATGACCCTTTGGGATGAACTTTTCTGCAAATGAATCTTCTAACACATCCCAACTAGTAATAGATTTAGGCAATGAACTATACCATTCAAGAACATCCTCTCACAAAGTTTCTAGGAACAATCTACATGTAACATTGTCTTCAGTGAGGTTGACATCATAACATGTACCTTTAAAATTAATCAAGTGTTTCTCTACATCTTCTTAAGCATCCCCAAAGAATGTAGAAAAAAATTCAATAGGAATATTGGGCATTTGAGATTCTACTTCTTGTAGATTTAAAGGGGTATTATGAAATCGCCTCCTTCTTTGAGTATTTCTCCCTTTTGTTGAGTCTTGCAAAGCCATTGATGGGCTTGATGAAGAATATAAAGAATCATTATGACATGAATGAAAGCTTTCATTTTGAATTTTTTCAATGGAGTTGTCAGGGAGTTCATTCTCCCAAATATTTGGTGCTTCTCATTTCTTTTTGAAATTACAAAAAAGGTGAGCCATGCTTAAAATAAGCAACAATTTTCTTGAATATTCTTCCCAAAAATTTGAGCCATGGTGATTTATGGTTCCTCAAATATATTGAAAATAAATCGGTCCCCAGTATGGTCACCAAAAATGTTGACGCTTGAATCAGTCAAGACCAAAATGGAAACCTCATGAGAGCATTAGTCCCCCTTCATTTTTAGAGAGGTGGTTCTCCTCTTTGGATAAAATATATATCTTTTAATATCTTGGATTAGGGAGAGTGCTTGGATTTGTATGAAAATGGTTCTTCAATAACACAATATGATATTTATGTGCAACAAAAGTCCTTTTACAATAAGAAAATATTGAAGGAGGACTTCAACATCAAAATTAAATTGTGATCAGCATCACACACAATCTTCTTAATAGTTTATAAATGCATCCATATCTTCTTCATGAGAAATAGGAGAGAATTATTTGATCATCTCAAAGAATTTTAATAGAGTACTGCAATTAGTAATAAAAAAGAAATTGATAGGTCAACCTCAAATATCTCATACTTAAAACTCAAAGTTACAAGATACAGTCAAGATCAACCCCGAAAAAATTATTTGTAGAGTTTATTCATGAGAAATGTTCTTCATTACCAAAATTTTGACAGCCATGTATGTGGTTGAAAATACTCCATGATCATATAAGAAAATTCTATAGAAGAATACAAGAAAAATAATCAACAACTCAGCCTTGTGCCCAACTCTGAGATTCTAGCATAAAGCTATGAGAAGTGGTGTAGAAGAATAGAAAGAATGGAGAAGATGGATATTTCTTTATTTTGATCATAAGCTTGATTCTGTATCCATGGTTGTACCTTCTTCTTCCTCTAATCTTATGCACTACCCCTCTCAAAACATTGATTTTTTGGAACTTTTGATGAAGCCTTTCTTCTCTTTTTAAGAAGAGATTTTCTAACTACTTGACTAGTTAGGGTTTTCTTCCTCTCTTGAAATTCCTGTACAAGTTTCTTCTTGAAATATTCCCTTTAATTAATGCCTCATTAATTCCCCATTAATGAACTCACATCATTAATATAAGTATATTGAAAATGGATCCCTCTCTTTTTAATAAAAGTTTTTAAATAAACTTTTATTTTCACAATTTAATTAATTTCCCATATAAAATAGGAGTATTGTGTTTTAATTTTCTAGGAATGATAATCACATTTTTATCCATGGAAATCACTTCTTATGTGATATTCATCGTCTTAGTTTTCCAACTATATAAATTTTTCGCAAATCCGTCGTCTGGATCTCAAGATATGAGCTCATGAAGTTGAATTGTCACGTGGGCCCACTAAAAATGTAGTTGACTGACATTTTAACTTCTGAGAAAAAATTATCAATGTTCAGCACTTGAAACCATTACCACCATATTCTACATCGAAATATGTTTCCAATGGTATAAATTTTGTGTGATTCTGACACTTGGAGCGCAACTTATGGCCTCCTCAAGATCAACGCTCAGCCAGCATCGATCAAAATTGATGGGCAAATGTGGGCCCTTGGATGAATTTTGTGCTTCCCTTCAGAAAATTTGACTTTCTGGTTTAAAATTCTATCCCACATGCATTGGGATATTAGATTTCTTCATGATATATAATATTAAGTGTTTGATACACTTAGCAAGAAACATGAGAAGAGAAGAAATTATGGAGCTTGGACGATTCAGCCCTTGGAAAATTGTTGAATAAAATAATATTTTTTTGGAACCTAGTCATTATCCTCGTCATGCCATGTCATCATTGAGTCACACCTGCACATCATCACGAGAATGGTCCACATCATCGCCACATGTCATCACAAGGTTTCCTACCATGTGTCATGATCCTCAACTTACCATGTGTCATCATTTGATTGGTTTCCATGTCAATGTCATATGTAACCACTTAACATTTTCCATGTGTCACCTCGTGGTTGGTTTCCACATATCATGACCTCATTCATTGCCATGTGTCATATTCCCATTCGTTGGTTTTCATGCCTTGGAATAGCTTTGAGAATTTGGCTAAGTATGGGAGATGGGACAAGAGGGGATGAGGGAAAATTGTGCGTAGCGGAAGTTGAGGGGATAGTTTGTAGGATGCAAGGATGGATAAGAGAGATTTTGAATATGAAGCTTTTCATGAACTCTCCAACCCAGGAGCCCGCGAACCCACAGTTATGGACTTTAAAAAATATGTTAAGTGTAGAAAGGCGGTCGATCAAACTTGCATGCAGAAGGATTAAAAAGCTTAAGGGCTCGGCATCTGCGAAAAATATGATGGTCAAAATGTAGATCACATAACCTTGGGTGCAAAGTGGAGATCATGAAACTTGGAGGATGAAGGCTCGAACCTGTGAAGTTGCGAAGTTGAAAAAATGGCTAATTGTAGTGTAGCATTAGACTTATGATATGGGAAAGTGGATGGAGATGAAGGTCCGCCAACCCGCGAACTTCAAAAAATGGCTAAGTGTAGTGTAGTGTGGAAGAGGGGTGAAGAGAGGAGAGGGTAACACTTAGAAAATTTTATAAGTATGGATTCAAGAGAAAAGATGATCCAAGATAATCCCATGTTCCAAGAAATGAAAGGTTCCATTATGATTTTGAAAGATGGAAATGTTTCCAAGATGTGGTATGGTTAAATGAAAATGATCATGGTTCCACGAATTCTTATTTCCAAGAAAATTATCTTTTCCACGTGGAAGAAGAGTTGTTTTCTGTTTTAAAACTTCAAACCTGGATATCTTGAGCATACGAACTCGGATTTTCGATCCGAAAAATGTGTGATGAATTTAAGACTGAGGGTTGCAGAATGAAATTACAAAATTTAAAAAAAAATCTTCTTTTGATATCAAGGCTTTTATGAATCCAGGAGCGGGAAAATATAGATGACCAAATTTTGGTCAACACATATTTCCTCGAATATTCAAAATTTCACTACCCTTCGGTGCACATTGTAAAACAGACACGAGTACATACTAATTACACAAGCATTGGGGTGTATGCTATATTAAACGCTTCAGGTCTTGGGATAAATATATCGCATCAGTGCTCACTATAACTTAAATACATCGAGGTGCACAAAACCTAAAACGCATCGGTGCTTCATACACAAACAAGGCGGAACTGGTGCACAATAGTTATAAACACATCGTGTCATTTTTTATTATATTAACACATAGGGTTGTTTGTCTTATATTAATGCATCATTCCATTGTTATTATATTAATGCACTGTTGCGATGTTATTATAGTAATGCACTGTTGTGTGTTCGTCAATACTGCATTGATGTGTTTTGACAAGAACAACATTGAAAAAATAAATAAATAACATCCACTGACCCAATTTTTTTTAGTTAGATGGAACATCCACTAAAACCTCTTCAGACACTAGAGGAAGTTGTAGCGAAGGTTTTTTTGGAAATTTTGCCAAATTTTGTAACACTAAAAACCTCCACAAAAACCTCTTCCATAAGGTGTTCTCCTTGTGGTGTTAGGAGGGCATCTAAATTCTCTTGTTGCCAAAGGTGCTACAGAAAGAAAAGAAAAAAAAGACCCCTTTGTCTTTGTGTTTTCATACTGACTTTCAAAACCACAATCATGATTATGAAACAACAACTCTCAATATAAGTTACCACTCTCAGAAAGAGTTCTTGGATGATAAATTGTCAACGATACGACTTTGATGTTTTACTCTATAACAATCAATGATAGATCATGGAATGAATCACTAATAGATGTTTGTTTTCATACCTTTCAAATGGTAATTGTTAGCCAAGAGAAGTAAGATTTGGATTGACAACAACATAGGAACCAATGTTAGGGAATGACATGGAAATCTGCAAAACCAATAGAAAGAGTTGCATCGAATCAAAAGATCAATATAGAGGCCCACTTGTTCTAGATCCAAAATAACTCTATCTACAAAAGAGTATTGATTGCTAGACCTAACCTGACTAATAGAAAATTGAGATTGAGTTGGAGTAGCATGTGGAAATCCCATACCAGTTAGCACATGGCCAACGTGCTAAGTTTTTCTTCCTCTCCTAATGTACTTGAGGAAAGATGCAAGGCACTAATAAACTGAAAAAACCAATTGACCATCTCTAAAGTTGATTAATATATGATTAAAAGAAAGAAAAATGAAAAAAGATGAGAAGTAATCTTCAACAACCCGATTTAATAAAGGCGGATGAGGAGTACTTGCATGAGAAGTAGAAACTTTAGGTTGTAGTTCCACCTAGCTAATTGGAACTATCATTCCAGTGGTATGTTTAGTTACAACTTGTTGAACAATTCCTACATCTTTATTGGAAAAATCATGATTTCCTTCAACCTCTCTTGCACGACCTTTGAGAAGTTGAGTAGGCTTCACATATTTTGTATCTACACCTAGATTTTTAAATAATACCTGAAAAATAAACTGCATAAGCTTGGTCGCTATGTGAAGTAAAAGAAAACTAGAAAATCTTAGTCAAACCTTATTTTATAATACCAAGGGACTTGTGTACCTTAATATCAAATCTAATATTCATCTTAAAATTTGGCAATGCATAGATCTCAGCTAGCAAACTGAGGATGTCCATTGTCGAAGGATTTGGAGGTTGATAAACAAGACTTGATTGACAGGGTTCCAAAATCTGCAAAGTAGAAAATGAATTACACTTCCTTAAAAGTTGTCAAATAAGACTAAATAAATAATGGACAAACTTTACATACCTTTGAAGTAACTGGAATTACAGTAATCATCAAGCCATTTTCATAAGCCCGCTCAAATTGTATATAACAATCATTAGTAACCATTGTTCAAGTAATAAATACAAACGATATTCTAGAGATCACTAGTAAATGGGAATTGATATCTACATTATATAACATTATAAAGGAAAAGTTAGTGTTCAAATGTCATAAATAATAATTTACTTTAACTAGGCTAAGTGTGTTGCTTCTTAATATCCATCTAAATTATTATAGTGGGTTGTGTCATTGCACCTTAAGAAATAGGATATCCCTGCATAGGATAAATGAGAATTTTGGTAAAAAAATCCAATGGAATATGTTTCTCCATTCTCAAAGATAAAATAATACATTATCGGGAATATATCCTGATATTTTCTAGCTCTCAAAATACAACAATAAATTTTGACTTTACAACTATAGAAAATGATACAACTAACTCTGGATGTTGATCTTCGTGTTTCCTCGCTTCCTTGTAGTTGTTTTGTTGATTCATTGTTGCACCAACTGTTAAAAATAGTTCAAAAACTCACTATATCATACTCAGATTTCAGTCTCCAATTAAGTCTCAACATTCAAGCATGAAAACCCAATACTAATTGCACTTAATGAGAAAAAAACACTAGATGATATAGATCTAAAACTAAATCAGCAGCAAAAATAACTCATAACAGTAGAAAAAATCACACATTTGGCACCATAAATTATGGGCAATACTCCTTGAAGAATACACAGAAAATAAATGACATCTTAAGGAGTAATTTCTTATTCATCTCTAGGGAAAATCATAGATTTACAACATCAATTATATCAGCATGAAATACACAGACTTATCTCACTCTCCAGTGCAATATCCCTTTAGAAAATAGTGCCAAACTATGTTCTAAACAAAATGCCTTGAAAATTGCGCTAGGGAGTTGTTTTATAATACAGTACCCTATTGAATGGAATACTCCAGCAAAATTGTCTTGGAATTCGAGCCAAACTGTAACAGACCTGGCTACCTCAATTTTTTTTCCTTTATCTTGTTGTATGACCAGCATTCGTTGTTGTACGAACCTTCCTGTAGCAGTTGTACGGAGAATATTTAATGTTGCAATTTCTCTAGAGATGCATGATAATCCCTCTCCTAGGGATGCGTGGAAATCTCCCTTAGTGTTTCCCTTCGCTCCAAGCTAAGAAACCTCTCTTGGAAAATGTGACCCTTCACCTTCCCTGCAAGCTCTCCTCAAGATGTGCGCCCCACTCTCCCTCATGAACTACCTTTATCTAATTTCAAAGTGTAACTCCTCTAACCCTTGGTCTCCCTTGAGTGACTCTTCACTTTCCCTAGAGATCAACGGTCACGAATTAATCATTTGTTGAGGTCAATTAAGTCACTAAAGTGACCCATAACATCATAAAGTCACTTTTACATTTAAATATTAAAAGACGCAACTTTATAAAATCACTTTATAAAGTTACTTTATAAAAACTCATTATAAAGTCACTAGGGAGAAAGTTTACTCAGTCACTTCTGCATGTTGAGCGTTGCCAATGCAGAAGTACCTCCGAGCTACCAAATTCTAACACCAACTGAATAAGAACCTTCCAATCCTCATTTGAAGGATACTTGTATGACATCATTTTCCTATATGAAATATCTACTTTTGTGTACTTGTCATAAGTGGGAACAATTGAAAACAAATTTTTTATTTTCCATAATATATATAAATCATCAATTAAACTATCTACTATGGTTTGACCCCTTATTTCTCCAGTCATATCCTGAAATTTATCAACATATTTGTTGGTTGTGGAGCCTGATAAATCTGTGTCTCTCTTGTAGTGTGTGTCTTCTGTGTTTTGTTTCTGCATTTGTTTTATTTTATTGCTTCGCGGCCCTGTTTTTTCTAACAATGTTCTCTTGCTTTGAACAACTTTTTCTTGAAAGATTCAAATGAAAGAAGATTTTCTTTCTTACCCCAACTGTTTGGTAATCCCATTTGTACCAAATTATCAAACTTATGTGTAAAAAACTCAAGATTCCTTTTGACTGCAATGCATTTATTTTGAGCTTGTTGAATCAAATTCATCTTTGTAAAGATTTCTCTATTTACATAACCATTGAAGTGTGATCCTTTACCCCATGATTCCTTAACTCGTCCCTGGATTTGGAATTAAGAAACTTAATGAATTTATTTTCTAATTGAGGTTTATTACTTAATTATTTGAAAGCTTGTTGTATGGATTTATCTACTTCATTCATCAAAGCTGACTCTTCTCCAATTAATTTTAAGGAATCCCACATATTGGTAACTTCTATTATAATATGATCCCAAATAAGATGTTTTTCCCCAATCAAATAAGGTTTTTCAAGCAACTTACCTTGTAATTTTTCTATGTCTTCTTGATATTTAGCTTTAACCTTTTGATATTGGGCAATAAGCTTGTCTCTATCACTTAATTTCTCTCTTAGAATTTTAAGCTCATCATTCTGCACAAAAATTAATTTTCCCAAATTTTCAACTTCAACCTCTTTTAAAATCAGATCTGATAGAGTTTTGGCCAACTCCTCATATGGGTCTGTAGTTGCTAAAGGTTGATGAGAAGAAATCCCTTTCTTCAAACCTTCAATATGTTTCTCATACAATTCAATATGTTCTTTCATTTGAACCATTTGTCCTAAAAGCTTATCCTTTTCCTGTTGTACTACATGTAATTCAGGTGTTTGAACATGATCAATATTTGGTATATTAATATTCTTCTTTAATGTTTGGATTTTAGAATCCTTAGTTTTAATCAAGGCTTGTGTAGATTTACTATCTTTGGGATTAGCTCCCAATTTAATTACACAATCCTCAAGCTCTTTAATTCTAATATGCTTGGTCATGTGAGACAACTTTTCTTGCTTTAATTGCTTTTGAATTTTTCTTGCCATATTTTGCAACTTTTTCATACCAAGAGAAGCTTGCATTGCATCTCTACAAATCATTTCTCCAATCTGTCTATGTAAATTTATATTATTCACTAGATGTATTGTGTTTAGATCAAATGAAAATTTTGCAGTTTTATAATTATCAACAGTTATGATGATTTGACCCTTAGGTTCTAATGTATCCAAATTCAATTTCCTTTTCTCATAATGTGGAGCAGATAACAATTTAATTTGAGAGGGTCCCTGATCCAAAAGTTGATGATATATATCCTTCTTGATATTGATAATATTCTTATTCTTCATTGCCAAGAACCGAGAGAAAATGCTTTCTTGCTTTTTATGATCTATTTCTACAACTTCATTTCCTTCTTAGGCTTTTGTGCTTTCCATACTTGTTGACTGAAGAAAGTGAACTATGAAAACATGCTCGCTTGTCGATGCCTTTGATATACTCTAAATTACTTGACTCTTGTCTTTTGATTGTTATTCTATCCTTTGGTTTTTACTCGGTTGTTCTTCTTCCACTTCTGAGACTATTTAAGAAGATTCAAATTGATTTCTCTTATTGGTCTTCTCATGTTGTTGTGGAGTTTCAATAATTGGTGGTTGTGATGATTGAGAAGAATCTTGTATTTGGACTTGTAATATCCTCTGCACATCTTCCCAACTTTCTTGATTAGTCAATTCTTCCAATTGAGGTTTACTTTGATGGCCATAAGGAGATGTGACCTACTCCATTATTTTACTGGTAATGATGAAATATGGATCATACATCCATTTTTTTCCTTGCTTGAAACCCATTTATTGAAGCAATTTCTCTGCCACGTGCAATGTTGCTCTAGTATTTATAATAAATGGTATGAATTATTTCTTAAACTTGAAATTTACCTTTTGTTTCTTGGAAGAAAAATGAATATGATCATAATTTAATATTTTCCTTATGTATTCTAAATCAAAAATTCTTATTGTTAAAAACTTAGGTAACAATAAAGGTTGAACCTCAACACCATAAATTATTTTTAGGGATATTCAAAGAGACCACGATGTCTACATTTGTTTTTAGATGTTTTGGATCCATATTAGGATCCATATTCAAGAAAAGAAGCCAGAGAAAAATCAATGCGATCGGAAATACTAAATACTAAAGAGGGAGGGCAATTTGAGAGTCGGTTATCTAGAACCCTAAAAAAAATTTAAAAGAAAATTAGGGTTTGATAATTAATAATATTTATTAATAAAAAATTAAAGATTTATTGATGTAGACATTGAGGTCCCTCTGAATAGCCCTAAAAATAACTCTCACCACAAAAATCTTGTCAAACCATAAATTATTATCTTTTTGTGGTAGATACCAATCTCCCACTTTAGTATCGAGACTCAACTTTAAGAGTTGCTTACACTATAGAAAAAATCTAGGAGGAACCTCTTCATGGATAATGGTCTAAGATATAGACACAAATTGATTGATAAACTTAGAGAATCCTTCATTTTGGCGTTTCTTTCTAACCAACGTAGTCCAGTGAATTATTGAGCAAGAGTTACCCATTCCATGCTCTATTTTCAATTCAAGATGTTAAAATTTGATAGCTTGAAAATACAAGAATAGGTACACCAAATAAGATTGAAATCTACAACATCTCCTTACTCCAAATTCTACTAATTGGAAATGAATGGTATCAACCAAATATTGGGCATAGTTGACATTAATGAACGGTTTAAGAGAAGGTGGAAAACTAGAGTACATAAACCCTAGAATACTCTCATCAATAGTCTTGTCATTGTCATAACCTAAAATTGTACACATCATCGTTATGAATTGCCTAGAAAACTCAGGAAATATGTTGGTATCATAAGTAGAAGAATTTTTAGGAACATTAGTGTCTTTGTCCAGATAGTATGGAAGTAAGTCATTTTTTTCTTGAGGAATTAATTCTTTAAAAGTTGAAGCCAGTTTTCTTCATTCAGAAATTGACTTTTAGAGGTTTGAACCGGTTTTAACATTTCAGAAATTGATTGAGCATTTAGCACAAACAAAACCAACCCATTTTTTGATATTAAGGACATTTTTAATGGTACATAATTTGAAGAACACCAAGTTACAAATTCTGGGAAATTATATGTCTGTGGAACTACATATTTGGATAAGTTATATTCCCAAGCATGATAAAATTCATGGAGTTCCCTAAAACATTCAAAGACTAATTGGTGAATTTCAAATAAGTCAAAAGACAATTCAGTATCGAACACTTATTCATCCCTATCGGCCAAGTCTTGTTCTTCTACATATAGGGTTATATTGGATTTTACATGCTTGGAAGACTTCATTTTATAATTAAAATAAAAATAATGATACCCAAAAGGATCTTTCAGTCGAAGAAATTATGGCTTTGTCAGTGCTTTCGCTCGCTAAATTCCACAATATTCTTTTTGTGCTATGTATGGCACAATTTAGGTTTTACCACAAGCTTTGTACTTTAACCATGGACTTTTACCCTTTTATTGTTGATGATTTGCTTTGGGACATCTAGCATGTGTTTATTCCTTGAAATAACAACTTTCAAACATATTTAAAATGATAATATGTCATTTTAACCTTACCTCGTATACGTCATGTTTCCACGTCACTACCATATCATTGTTGTGTCATTTATGCATCAATACATGACCATAAATCTTTCTGTAGTGTACCTTTAGCTAGATCGAGGCTTATAACGCACAATATAGCAATCGGTATACACTTAACCTTGATTATAAACACAGGCCAGTATAAACACATGCATTTAACACAATTAACACATTTAACTCAGAGTAAACATATGAATTACTACTATATTCAACAAGCATTTAGCCTTATCATTTAATTCATATACACAGCAGAAAACGTGATACATAAACAGCTCAGTCATGCAAAACATGATCAAAGCATAATTCAGATACTTATCTTTTAACAACTATAGAAATCACCAACCAAGTGCAGGCCTTCCACGAACCTCCCAGCCTTAGACCACACTATTCATCAGCTCAACAGTGGGTCACCCTCGAGCTGGGACCGAGCTCCACCCCAAGGCAAGGAATCCTAGGCTAGGTTGAGGTTACAGGGAAGACAGTCATACACAACCACCAGGAAGAAAGCTCTCCCAGGAATCTCCCTCGCTCACCGCCCATAGACCCTCATTCCCCACATGCCTATTCCACCCCAGGAGAGTGCACCTTCTCTGTCACCTGGACAATCCTTCGACTGCCAGTCTCCCTTACCTTGGGTTACAGGAACAGACCAGACCGGAAGTCTCCGGGCTCTATGGCAGCTACAGGGTTCCTTCCAGGAGTTTTTTCTTCCCTCTGCGCACTCTCTCACCTAGAGGAGTTGCTCACAGGCCAACAAGGCACACACAGTACAGTATTGCATGGTCACAACAACCCACAGGGAAAATAGACACAGGCTTTCCCCAAACCGGTTCAGCAGTCACAGGATGATCTCACGGTGTTCCTTTTCGAAATTTTCCTGAGAAGCAATTTTCCGCAGGAAAATTACACAGACTCCTCCCACCCCCGGCAGAATGGTAGTTTCCTCATCCGCCCTACCCAAGATAGACTCACGCTCAGATGTCGGGAATGCGTGACAGACAATCCACGCAAGGGTCAATGCAGGTCCCGGACGGTTTCATAGGATGTACGAGGGTTTTTCTGCAAGAGTCAGACTCTTCCCTTCTAGCAGTCCCTGAGTCCCCTGGAGGAGGAAACCCCAACACGGCTCATCTCGGCCTTTTATTGCATGGCCAGGGTTGACACTTGTCACCCATGCAACTGCACGCGTTCCTTCAATGTGTGTGCCTTCCACCGTTTGGAAATCACATGTCCT